>JBBPBS010000451.1:750195-791937 GCA_037974835.1 Cicer judaicum
TTAAATAAATAAGTACGTATATTAATAAATAAACAATAAATAAGTAAATAAATAAATAACAAAATAAATAATAAATAATTAAGTAAGTAAATGAATAAATAAATAATAAAATAAATGATAAATAAATAAATAAGTAAATGAATAATTAAATAATAAAATGAATTAATAAAAATTTACTAATAAATAAATACGTAAATTAATAAATAAATAATAAATAAATAATAATTAAATAAATAAATAAATAAATAAATAAATAATTAAATAAATAAGTAATTGAGTAAATAAATAATAAAATAAATGATAAATAAATAAATGATAAATAAATAATAAATAAATAAATACATAATTTAGTAATTGAATAAATAAATAGTAAATATATAAGTAAATTAAGTTAATTTTGAATATACATTCAGTAACATAGTTCAGTGGTATGTCTAATCCTAAAATTTAGAATAAAGGGACACATGCTTAGTGTTACGATGATCTGATCATACGCTTAGATATTACTAAAAATTGAAATAACAGCATATATGTTATGTACTCGTATAATTCGATATAATAACTAGGACCCTGTACATACTATTCAATATTATCATGCTTTGATCAACAGCCCTATATTGATATAAGTGTCTTATTTTAAAATAATTGATAGAATTGGGAAGGTGTACCTGATATTTGGTTAATGAAACAAGTCTGGAGGCAATACGGCAGCAACAAATCCTTCTTTCTTCTTTTTTTGGAAATTAGCAATGTATAAGGCTTGTTTTTGGTAATTACCAATGTGTGTGCACGACACTGTGCTTGGAAGGGAAAGTACGCTTGGGAATTGGAATGGAAAGCACGGCAGAATTTTTTTTAAAACCTATTTAGCCTATCACTTCTACATATAGATATGTGGGTAACTTAGGGTTGGTGATCAAGGTCTGCTAGAAAACATGGGCTTTTTGTGGCCATTGCCCATTCTCACTACTAGAGTTATTATTATTATTATTTATTGTAATGGTTACTATTATTATTATTATTTATTATTATTATGACTATAGTTATTCTTATCATTAACCCATTTTATTAGTGTTAAAGATACCAATTAAAACACATATTAACACTCATATATAAAAATAAAATAAAAATATAGTATTGTATCATTATACTATTTAAAATAAGGTAAAGAGAAATTGGAGTGTTACATAATTGGAGCTTGAAATTGGAATTGGAATTGTGATTTGGGATTGTGATTGGAATTGGAATTGTGATTTTCTAATTTGCTGAAATTAGAAGGCTGAAGTTGCAATCCTAATTTGCGGAAGTTAGAAGGCAGAAGTTGCAATCCTAATTTGCTGAAGATAGAAGGCAGCTCCCGTAGTTGGATAGCTTAGATAGTTATAACAATTATTATTATTATTATAAATCCTAATTTGGTGAAAGAATGCGGCTCCCGTCGTATGCTACAGCTGGGAATTGGATGGCCATATATAGCTCCCGTAGTTGGATGGCTATATATATATATATATATATATATTTATATACTGCATAATAATAGCTTAGGTTGTTATAACAATTATTATTATTATAAATTCTAATTTGGTGAAAGAATGCAGCTCCTGTACTTATCATTATTATTATTATTATTATTATTATTATTATTATTATTATTATTATTATTATTATTATTACTATTATTATTATTATTATTATTATTATTATTATTATAGCTAACTTTTGGTATTATTTTATTTATATCTATCTACATATCTATTTATTTTATTTTAATTATTTTTTTTTGTAATTTAAATATGGTTAATATTAATAATTTAAATCGATTACTAAAGCAAACACACAAATACACTTAAAGAAATTAGAGCACATACTAACACTCATATAGAAAATAGTATCGTATCATTATACTATTTAAAATAAGATAATGAGAAATTGAGGTGTTACATATGGCGCAAGAAATAGTTTATCCTTCTCTTTATTTTCCAAAAGTATACCAACGACATATTTTTTAAACATTAACTGGATTTTGTTTAAATATGGACAACTTATGTGGAGATAAGAATGAAAATCTATCTGACAATTTACGTATGCACACCAACATTTCATACAAAAACCTTGAACACAAATATCAAATTAGATTAAATTCCGATAAATGTAGCAGTGATTCAATTAAAATTAATTACCAATAAATTATCTTATGGGCAGTGATGCAATTACCTAATGTATATGCTACTAATAGTAACATTCAGCTCCTTATGATTGAGAAGTTGGTAAACGTGTTCTTTATCAATTAATTCTTAATACTCATCTCTGAAAATAGCTTTCTCCATGTGTATGATATGTGAATAACTGTTGTCCATGTTCATTTTTGCTTGTATGTCAAGACATAACCCAAATTGACAAAGACGAGGATGATTTATTTTAGGAGCAGCAACTGATTTTCCACGATCCAGTTTTTTAAATTTTGCTAGATTTATTTTTACCATGAATATACATTTGCGATGCGGCTAATTTCTGGCAGATTTGTGGTGCGGCGGGTTTTGCTTGAATATGAAAAAATGAGATTGATCAATTTGTTATTTATTATAGTAAGCTAATCATTTCATCTTCAATTGATGTATATGTCAAATCTTTTCTGGTTAAGTGACTGATTCGTTATGAGAAATCTTCTTATCATTCCCTTTAGATTTTGTAATAATCTAAATAAATGTGAAATTAACTTTAACAGCGGAAAAAGCAGGAATTAAACATAATCTATCATAATCATACAATTAAACATACATAGCAATTAAACATACCGTATCTATGCCAACATGATTTTTGGGCCATTCTACGTAAGTACCTAATGGTGCAAGTGGTTTAAAAGCAATAAAATGTGACACTTTAACATGGCCGACATGGCTCGAAGTATGATGTAATACTTCTCCTAAGGTATTGAACAATGTTCCTTTTCCAACCATGCGATGTGTAGGGGAGGATAAATATAGCACGCATGATGAGACACCCTAAATCAATGGTTAATGTACAAATATGTGAAACAACTAGGTTGAATGAATATCTTATTTCGTTAAGTAATTAATTACCTTCGGAATACTTTTACGACCAACGTTGCAACTACCATTTTCACTATCTAGTTGTATTTCACGTTGACACTCAAGAAGTTCCTTTTCTCCCAAAATTCAACTTGCTCTGTTAGGATTTTTAGCATCTCTAGTACTTCCTCATTAGATGAATTTGTGTGCTTCTCGTTTGAAAAATAGCTTTTTAGAGTTACACCAAATCCATTACCCCTCACACGACCAAAATATTTAAGAACATTAAATACCTTACCAAGTATGTCCCTACAACTAACTTCTATATTCTCCTCTGGATTTTCAGAATAGTTCTAGATTCTCCTAACATACATGTATGATAAAAAATATAAGTTCAATATCATTTTTAAAATACAATGTTAAAAAATATTAAAGTGATAATATACTTACAAATTGTGTTATCACTTGTTGAATATTTTTCACTATCCACTATTCGATCTTTATTCAAACGAGCCTCATTCCAATAAATATGACGACCTAATGGTTGATCGGATTTCGTCTTTTGAAGCTCTTCGTTAAGACATAAACAAAATATTAGTTAGAAACTATAGTTTATAATCTACCACATTAATTATATAAAAGTGATGTTTACTTACAATTTTTTGATCTAAACGTGCATACCCCATACGCAAATTTTTGTATGGATGTATTGGATTTTTTGCTCTCTCCCAATTTTCCGTACTTATACTCTACATATAAACAAAATAATGATCATTTAAAAAAATACGCTATGAATATGAATAAAACACAAATGCTAATAAATTACTATTAACACAAAAGCGAGGTCTGCACGTTTAGCTATAAAAGCACTCCATTCTTCATTCGATATGTAGTGTTTGTATTTTTTTGGAGCTTCAACATTTAAATTTCCATCAGCATCTCTTAAGTAGCAATTTGACAAATGAGATCTAAATCCTTGAGTATTTATCCGGAAACTCTAAGCACATAATTTTTTTGCACCTCATCAACGTTAAAAGTTGACTACAAACCAAATAAATAGAGAGTATGAGTAAAACTATTTCAATGGAAAGAATTCTAAGTAAGAAAAAAGTGTAGTAAAAAAGTTACTTGTATATCATTCCACAATATATCTTTAGCATCCTTCAAAGCTTTATCTTTCAATCATCAATTGTTATTGGGATATTTTGATGAACAACCACACTAATATAACTTACCATCATTGAACTGTTGGGCTCAATTGGCTGACCACTTTAATTCCATCCCACCTAATAAACTCATAGAGTAAGTGAATGCTTTCAAAAAAGATAAAACATAAATTCTAAACAAATAATAGTATACCTCAAATTTAATTCCATTACTTAAATTACAGAGCTTGTCCAAAAAAAGGCGCTTTAAAAGATGTAAAATACCTAGCCCGATTACAACGCTTTTACAACAAGCGCTTTAAAAGACTATATAAAAACGCTAGAAGACCTAACCCTATTACAACACTTTTATAACAAGTGCTTTAATAGATTATATAAAATATCTAGAAGACCTCACCCTATTACAGCGCTTGTACAACAAGTGCTTGAAAAGACCCTATTACAACACTTTTACTACAAGTGCTTTATAAAAGCGCTATATGAGCATTTTACAACGCTTATGGACAAAAAACGTTGTAAAATGTTTATAATGAAAGTCTTTTACAACGCTTATGGACAAAAGCGCTGTAAAATTATAATTTTATGTTCAGTTCAAGTTAAAAATGCTAAATTACTATTTCAGTTCAATTTCTGTAAAATACCTATATTTTGATTTTTTTCATCTAAATAATTAGTTAAATACCTATAAATCAATGCTAAATTACATGATCAGTTCAGATTGGGATCAGTTCCAGTTCAAGGAAAATGCTCAGTCAAACATAGCTTTTTCAAGTTCAAGTTTCAAGTTCAGTATAAGTAGAAAATCAAATATAGTTTAAGCTAAATGCTAAAATACTTAGTTATGGCAGGTCAAACACTTAAATTACATGAACTTAGTATTATTACATGATGATTTCAAATTACATGACTTATATAAAACACTTAAACACCTTAAGATGTTCTTCTTCTTTTCCTGGTGGGATTCACATTTGTTTGTTCTTTAACAATATAAAACAATGGATTAATCCAAATTCCCTAATCATGAACATCTATAAGATATATACCATCATTAGTTGAATCAATTTCCCATTGTTGCGATGTTGCAAAGAAAGGAACATTACCAACATCTTTATTGTTATTGTTATCATCACTTATTTTATTGGTCGGTATGACAACGAACCATTTTTCATCAGTAGGATCAGTGACATAAAACACTTGTTAAGTTTGCGACGCTAAAATAAAAAGCTCATCTTTGTATCCCACCCTATTAAAATCGGCAACCAAGAACCTTGACTCATCAATCTGAACACCATTTTTATTATTGACCCACTTGTAACCAAAAATGGGAACACAAAACATTGTGTAATTTAACTCCCATATATGCTCGATAACTCCAAAATATGATAGATTTGCATATAATGGGTTTTTGTCTTTAGCAATTGAGATATGTATTGCTTCAACTACGACAGTAACTCCGCTACTTTGCATAGTTGTTTGATCATCTTGTTCTTTGGTATAAAATATGTAGCAATTAATTACACAACTCAAGTAAGAAAAGACATCAACTCGGACCATTTGCTAGCCACCTCAATCTCTAGAAATTTGCTAGTCATGTTATAAAACTTCGATTGTGCTCTCGTGTTATCCAATTTTGATTCCAATTCATGTTCAAACTAGATAATTGATTCATGTGTATTGTAATATATAGTTGAACCTCATCATCATTATGCAGAACATACAATTGCGTCAGCTCCCATTATGTGCTTGATATAGTCATTACTCTCTTTCCAATTATCCCTTCTCTTGTTACTGTTCTTGAATGAGGAGACATGGGAAACCCTATGGATTTAACATTGGATAGATATTCAGTACATAATTCAGTAGCTTCTTCGACAATGTTCTGTTCATCAATACAAACTTCTGGTCGACTTCTACTTTTTACGTACCCTTTTTATATTTTCATATATCATTTTATCAGATACATCCATCTCATATAAGCTGGCCCACAAAGTTGTCCCTCTTTAACAAGATGAACAGTAAGGTGAACCATTATATCAAAAAAAGAGGGTGGGAAATGCATTTCAAGCTCACACAAAGTAACAACAATTTCTCTCTACAATGTCAGTAATTTATGAGGGTTGATCACTTTACTAAAAATTTACTTGAAGAAGAAACATAATTTAGTTATGGCTCATCGAACTTTTTAGGTAAAATGGAACGTATACCTATTGGTAGAAAATGCTCGATTAGAACCTGTCTTATATACAATGACTTCCATAATGGCTATTCAAAGAAAATTGACTTTTTCTTCCACCCAATTTTGACAAGCTCTCCTACCAAATGTTTGCCAAATTTATTAGTCAAACCTTGTACTTATTCAAATATTTGATATCTAGTCGATGTTAAAGGAGCCGTATCTTCCTCTGGTTTCCCATTGAATGCATTTCTACTCCCATGATACTGATGACTAAAAGGTAAAAATCTATGATGTCCATGAAATACGTTCTTCTTACAATGTTTCAACCACATCCAGTTTGTACTCTCTTCACATATAGGACATGCACACTGACTTGTAATGCCATATCCTGATAATTTACTATTTTCTAGAAAATCATTAATTGTGCTGAACAACGTAACCTTCAAATTGAAACATTCTTTCTTATACCCATCATAAACTGTCACACATGTCTCCCACATATTTTTTAAATCTTCAATTAAAGATCTCAAGTATATGTCGATATCATTGCGCGATTATTTAGGTCCCGAAATTAACATATAGAACATCATAAGCATACACTTCATACATAGCCTTCGAGGTAGGTTATAAATCAAAAACATCGCATCTCACATGTTGTGTGAGATGCTTTGAAGACTATGTGAATTCATTCCATCAGTAGAAAGTGCAAGTCGTAGATTTCTTGACTGTAACACCCAAAATTTTTAACAGCGTCAGTTTATTTTTTTTAAACAAAGAAATAAAACAAAGAAAATACTTTTGGATAAATAATTAAGTCGTAACATAACGACAAAGTCAACAAATATTTACAAGTAGCGAAATAATTTTTTGAAATAAAAATCCAAAGTATTCAAACATCAAAATACACTGGGGCTATGAGGCTTATCGATCATAGCTCATACCCTTGGGGTATTCTCAGCAGACCTGTACAAAAGCACTGCCCCAAGAATTTTAACTTTCCTCACATCACATCAAAAAGTGGAACATGGACCCATCAAAAGAAAAGACATCAAACATTTTAAGCATGGATACAATTTTCCAAAATGAAATAAATACAATCACAAAAGCAAGACATCAAGTCCTTATACAACCACCTAATCTGATCATGATACAAAAACTACACAACCCGGGTGCTCTCCACGTGTCCCGCAAGATTCTCCCGACACAGCTTCAGTCAGGTACGACTAACTACTTTCCCATCTCCAGGGTACTAACTGGTAGGATGATCCTGTTTCTCATATGAGGGCAAAGCCCAAATTTCTACAATAATTGTAAAGGTCACCAACCGAAATTAACAAAAACCCTCCTCGAGGGGTATAAATCATAATTGTACAGCCTCTCACAGACCAGTACTAATTACTGAGGTGCAATCTCTCACGGATTTCATAAAATTTCAACTTAAGTTCAAACTCATTTATTTGAAAATAACTCGTTACGTAACTCAAACACATCAAATTTAATTATCTCCAATGCACACCAAATTCAATCAATTCAATTCCACAACACACATATAGCACCTCAATTAAATTTCAACAATTCAAACATAAGTCACCCAATTTCAAAATTCGATATTTTTACACATAAACTACCAAATTTCATCAATTCATTTTCTACAAAATCCACAAATAAATCGCATCTAAAAAATTCATAATAATAATTATGAACATATAATCCATACCCAACATTAATCACTACACAACACACCTCAAAACAAATTAAATTTAATTTCAACAAATTCACACATAAACTAATTAAATTCATTTTTCACAAAATCAGACCTCAAATACATCAAATTTCTTTTCCACAAAATCACAAATAATGTCCTAAATGCAAACTAAAAGTTTGGAAGGAGCCCTTACCTTAACGATAGCTCTAACACGCGATTACGGTACCGTAATTATTTCTGGTAAAATTTAAGTTCGTGACGTCGCGTCAAAAAGTCGCTCACTAGCACCGCAGCGTGGCAATGAGCAACTTTCCCTTCTGTCACTTCTCGAATGGAAGCTTAGATCTAATAGATTAATGGAAGTTTATTTTTGAGTTTTTTGAAAAACACTAACACTTGGTGATGTGTTTTCTTGAAACAGGGAAAGAAGGAAAAAAAGGAACAAGGAAAGAAAGAAGAAAAGGAGCATGTGATCACTTCTATTTCCTTGCTTTCTTATATATATATACATACTTTACTTTATATATATAAACTTAAATTAAAAATATATATATATATATATATATATATATATATATTATTAAAACCAAACTACAAATATCTAAAAATATCTAGATATTTCATAAAATTACCATTTCACCCAAACCACTTTTTGTTAAAAATATCAACTCTCGTCGCAACTCAGTTGACAAATATAATTTTCAGCAACCCAAGGTATTTTTAACAAAACTGTTCGGTATTAAATTTTTTCGTAACATAATTAAATTATATATATTAAAATATATATATATATATATATATATATATATATATAAATATTAAACATATTATTAACTCTAATAAAATATGATTTTGAAATTTAATTCCCAAAATTAAAATTTGATAGTGCTAAATGCCTAAGCAATTTAACAACAAATACCCTAAAATCGCATAAATTAGAATTTAGAAAATTAAGGGTCTTACATTGACTCTCTCATGAAATTATGATACCTGTGATCAATTGGAAACATATCTTTTAGGAGTGTTAATAAATTTGTGAAGTTCATTATCAATTGGAAACATATCTTTTAGGAGTGTTAATAATTTTGTCAAGCTTTTATTAGACCATCCATTAATCGCTTTTAAATTGTACACCTTTAATACCACCGACAGTCTTGTGAATTTAGTACAACCATTATATAATGGTTTCTCTGCATCACTCAATAAACTCTCAAACATTTTAGAACAATCTCAAAGATCTTTTTCAATTTCTTTTGCAATCTTCTCAACTCGGTCCCACTCATATGTATTTGTGTCGAAATTATTTGAAGCATATGTCGTACCATTCTCAAAATTAGTGTTTCCTTTTTTTTGTTACCATGTATTATCCAACATGTATAACTTTGATCAATTTCATGCCATACTAAATGTCCTTCCAATTGATATGCTCTAACTTGTTTTCCAAAACAACATTTTAAACAAGGACAAATGATTCGATTTGGGTATTTTGCATTCTTCACTACAAACTCAACAAACTTGTTCGCTCCACTTTCATACTCTTTGGACAATCGATTAACAAACATCCATTTCTGGTCCATTTTATATGACCTATATGAATGCAGTATTACTCAGATGATAGGTTACTGATAACATTATACCAATCTATAGTATATATAGTCTAATTTCAAAACAGAATAGATCTAACATATTTAAAAAAAGAGTAGATTTTATACGATTTATCAGGTAACAATTTATTTGATTTATCAAGGTGCATCAATTAATTTGAAACTTTTTTTTATATGATTTATCAGGTAACATTTACTATTAGGTAACATTTTATATGATTTATCATGTAACAATTTCTTAATTTTAGTGACAATAACAAATTGATAGATATAGTACTTGAGACAATAATCACTCAGTAGAAATTGATGCATAGTAGAGGAGCAGTAGATGAGGGTTCAACAAGAAGACGATACACAATAGAGGAGAGGAGGGTTCGTAGGGTTAGGGAGAGAACGTATTTAAAATGTTTTTATTTATTTAAAGCGAATGTGTTTTTAATCAAATATGCTTCCTTTTACAATGCTGATATAAAAAGAGCTTTAAAAGACCATGTTATTTGTGCGAAAGCACTATATTATATACAAAAAGCTTTAAAAGCGTTGTAAACATAATGTGGTAGTGCTATAATTTACAATGCTTGTATACAAGCGTTGTAAAAAAACATTGTGCACATTATGTGCGAGCGCTAATTGACCTTAGAACAATGCTTTTAGAAAGAAAAAAAATTGTTGTATCCTCAGTTAATTTAGAACAGTGCTTTTAGTAAAAAAGCGCTGTAAAATGCTAATTTTGGTGCAGTGCCATATTATGTTGGAACCAGGTTTTCTTTTCAATTAGTGTTTTGATGTTAACAAAATTATTGTATGAGAACAACAAAAGTACTTGATTAAGTATGAAAAACTGGAAGAAGAAAATCGAAAGATACGACTAGAGAATATGACCAAAGGATCCCATAGAGGATACCCACTAGAGGATTCCACCAAAGGATATCACTGGAGGAAGTTAAAAGGTCAGAGGAAATGAAATCAAAAAGTCAACGAAATCCTCAGAATTACACAAATACAAGATTTGGAAAATAACGGGCGTCTCCCTCTAATGATTGCCTCTAAAGATTCAGCGTGCTTCTGGAATTTCAGCATGTGTCTGTAACTCCTAAGCCTTTTATGAACAATATTTATACATGTTTGATGAATAGTATTTCTGCATGATTAGATGAACAATATTTATGCATGCTCTGATGAACAATATTTTTACATGTTCTAATGTACAATATTTCTACATGCTCTGATAAACAGTACTTAACATTCCTTTGATGAACCGTAAATTCAGTATGCCTTTGAAGTCTGAAGCCACTTTTCAAGTCTTCCTCTAAAGCTTATGTTCTACTAACTTTGATGGCTGCGACTCTTTCCAAAGTGTTGCCTCTAATACACATCAAAATGTGAGGTTGCTCTAACTCTGATAAGGAAGCAAATGTGATTTCCTAAGCCACTAATTATAAGTCACGCAGTCTGCCTCTGACTATCAAGAAAGAAAATAGCATAACATTTTCCTTACACAATCAAGTTATACGTTGATGAAGAAAAGTCAACGCCTCTGATGGAAAGTCAATGATATTGAAAAAGATAAATTTGACTTAGCCATATGAAAAATTCTAAAGGTTCAAGGACAAGAACCATTAATTATTCCCACCTAAATTAAATGAAGCGAATGCAAGAAGATTCAGCCAAATAATTTCCATATGGAATCTAAAGAAAATACACATCATATCATTCTAGAAGAATTGCTTATATGTGATTTGAAAATAAATAATTGGCTAAAAGATATATTATCAAAACACGTCTTTTTAGAGTTATTTTTGAAAAAAAATCTTTGATTGACCAAGTTGAAATAAAGATACAATTCATAATTATTTTTGAAGAAAACCATTTTTGACCAAGACTTAAGATAACGATTCTGAATTATTTTTGAAGAAAATCATTGTTGACGAAGTTGGAATGAATATACGATTCAAAATTCTCAAATACAATAATCCTAAGAATGAAATTTATTTTGAAAACCTCTAGAGCTCCATTTTCTAAGTATTCAGAGTTGAAGGTTTTAAGTACTCAAAGAAGAATATTCTTAGTAATTATTATAACAAATCTGCTTAGCAGAAGTAAAACCAAAACTGTTTCAAACTAATTATAACCTAGCCCTATAGTAGCTTTAGTGTGCCTCAAGAAATCTGTGGATCTCAAGTTGTGTTGAGAATGTTGGTATGATGGCCTCTATCCTTAGGATCTTTTATACAATGTTACTAACAAGATTATCTAATTTTTTTTCCTAAGTGATGAACTTAATATTAAAACCAACTTGTTTAATATTAATTCCAATTCAACAGTGATAGATTCAAAAACTAATAAAGACAAAGATTCAAATACACCTATATTATCAAGATAAGAGTACAAATACAATACTTATTCAAAAGATTAATAAAGAGAGAAATTCACAAACAAATATTGAAGAACAAATATTCAAGACCAACATAAAGAGAAGAGAGAAAAGGAAATAATGCACCAGGAATTTTATACTGGTTCAGCTATCAGTTTGATAACCTACATCTAGTCCTGAAATCTATAACAGATTTCAGCCTTTCACTAGAATTGATATGACTACTTTTTACAGACTTTCCAGCATCACAACCTATCCATCCCACTCAACACCACTTCTACCACAATACCAACCTATCCCTAAGAGCTACTCGCCAAACTCTTAAGAGATCAAGTTGAGGTTTCTTTTTGACGAACACAAGCATCAAAACAGATAACCACCAGTTTATAGTACTGGATTTCCAAACCTTCAATTATAGAAATGGTTCTTTAAAAAAGAAACAAAAGAAACTAAGAAAAGTGACTCAATCACAATGTAAAATCTCACACAAGGTATTTTGCCAATGAGTGTTTGTGAGATATAACTATCTTTCTCTCAAGGTATAGTTTTCAGTTTTCTGTGTTTATGTAAAATGTTATGATTCGTTCTGAAAAATTGTGATTGAATTCGTTTATATAGTTTCTGAAAAACATTAGATAAATCAATTTCCCATTCGATTTTATTAAATTGTAATACCAGCTTAATCGACTGCCTAATCGATTATCGCGTATCTTTTTTTTCTTGAATCTTAAAACTATATGAACTAATCGATTATAAGTGTTTTGTTCAAACAACGAGATCAAAACAATCAATTACTCAGTCGACTCACATAATCGATTTGGCAATGAGCTAAATTCTCCCTGTAACTCTATCATTTACTCCAATCGATTTACCAATCGATTTGGATGGTCACAATGACTCAGATGTTTTACTACAATCGATTTGGTTTGTTACAGTGACTTAGCTATTTAGTAAAGATCGATGTGCCAATCGATTATGCAATATGTTTCTGATAAATGATTAACTAGTTCATTTATTCAATCGATTACTTAATCTATTGGTGCAAAGCTTGCAACTTAAGAAACTTATTTCAATTGATTGTCCAATCGATTATGTTGATCACAGAACACATGTTTGATGAAAAAGTATTTTCGTAATTGATTTGCCAATCAATTAACTTAGTAAGAGCTTGGTTCTGTGAATCACAAAATTGATTACTCAATTGATGTGCAAATCGATTGTCCAATTGATTTGCTTAGTCATAGAACACAGGTTTTAATAAAACCCTTTAAGTAATCGATTTCCCAATTGATTAACTTAATGAAACCTTTATGCTGTGAGTTAGACAATCGATTGCTTAATTGATTTATCAATTGATTTACCAGTTGATTTATTACTTGATTGATTAAAACTTATTTTATGATTTCATTGGCAAATCTTATGTGAGAAATCATTATGATTAAGTCTACCTAATATACACTATTAACACTAGACACATTTATACATCATTCTTCAAGCCTTGTAATATATCATCCATTATTGCTTGATTGCTTGAGTTCCAAGTTTTGTCCAAGTGTGTAGTGTTTTATTATGTTCCTGAAATGTTTCTCAATTCAAACCATTATATCAATCAAATAATGCATATACATTGTTTGTTTGGAATTTATATCAAAATCATGATCAAGAAGGCCTATGTCTTACAATCTACCCCTTTTTGATTAAATGAGAAAATACAATTTAACTTTGAGTTTATAACGTTATAATAACTATTATTGAAAAAAACTCCCCCTGAATTATAGACTTCATAATTCATTTCAAGTTTGATATCAGAGTAATCAGAGCATAGTATCAGAGCATCCAATTTGAAATCTTTTAAGTTTGGTAACAGAGCACATAAGAATACACTTTATTCAACTTCATTTAAAGTTGGTATATCAGAGTGTTCATGCAAATTATGTATCAGAGCATTCATCAGATCACAAAATTAGATCACATAAACACAGTTTTACAGTTCAAAGCACAACATCAGCACAATCTAAATGTATTCAGATTTCAGTATCAAAGCACAAATTTGCACAAATTTGAATTTATTCATATTTTAGTATCAGAGCACAAATTGACAATTTACAATTTAAAGCACAACATCAGCATAATCTAAATTTATTCACATTTTAGTATCAAAGCACAAGTGATCCGAGCACAAAACAATAGATCAGATCACAAGAAGTACAAGTTAAATTGGATCAAATTCTCCCCTTTTTGTCATTATATTCAAAAAGAAAATACAATTGAGAATGATGATTCAAAAGCTATTGCAAGATATATACTGAAAACACAAAAACATTGCAAAATCACCAAAGAAAACAAAATCCTAAACAACTAATCTAGGGCTGTTCCTCATTATCACCAATGGGAGAGGTAGAGACTGCTGTATTATCCTCAGCAAGTGTCTCATCACCATGAGGTTCAGTACTATCAAGGTTAATAGGGTTTGTTTCTTCAGTTGCCTGATTGCCAATGTCAACTATGTCTTCAAAAGACATCTTGAGACCCAAATGGTTTTGGATGGCATCTACATCTTGAACAACTGAGTTTAGAGTTGCTTGGAGTTTCTTAAGTGTGGCTTCCACCCTAGCATTGTGAGCAACCTGAGACTCCATTAATTCCAGCAACTTAGCTAAAACCACAGATTGGTTTTCAGCTGGCTTAGGTTGTTCAGCATTTGGTTGAGCTCTTGTCCAAATACCGTTAATTCTTTTCAATTGCATTTGATTGACAATTGATTCTCCAAAAGTCAGAGTGGTTTTTATTGATTCTTCATTTACAAAAGAGATTTTAAAATGTCTTAGAATCTTGGTTATTAGCTGAGGGTAGGGCAGCATCAGCTTTCCTTGTGCTGATTCTACGATGTTCATCAGCACAATCCATGCCCAACTCATCTTGAGCTCTTTTTACAGTCCCCACAACAGAATGATATCCAGCTTTTGCATAACAACATGGTTTTCTGATCTAGGTACTAACATCCTAGTTAGTACATACATCAGCATCCTGTGTTGAACCTTCATTTGACCGATTGGAAGAGATATCTTTTCCACAAATCCTTCGATCATCAGGTCTTGAATTGTTGTGTGTCTGTCTACTGATGTTTCCCAATCGTCATCAGCAGGGTCAGGGTCAGTCCTTCCATCAATAGATTCTCCATAGAAAGGCAGTCCTGAAAGCTTGGAGAACTCTTCAAAGGACATAGAAATTTTCATCCCTTTAACTTCAGACTCAAAACCAATGTCTGTGAGTTTGAAGTTATAGTAGAAAGCTTTAATCAGTCTTGGATAGGTTTTGAGGGAACAGGAAAGGAAATCTACCAAACCATGAAATCGTCGATGGTTTTGGAAAGTGAATCCGTTTGAATCAAAATACGCAAAATCCAGAGTTCTTGCCTCATGGATTTTTCTTTTTAGAAATGCAGGGGATAGAGCAAAGTCCTCAACAGGTTTACCTTTAAAAGATTGAGGATGGTGATTTATAAGCTGTTTATTTCACTCTAGCCATTTGCAAGATTTAGGAAGTTTGAGACGTTTCAAGGAATCAGAGAAGCTTTAGAAGTGTAAAAGTTCAGAGAAAACGCAGAGAAATTTGAGAAGTTTGGAGAAAATGTGTTGAGAAATCGATTTAAGGTTTTAAGTAGTGCTGTTCAGAATCGATTAGCCAATCGATGTTATTAAGCATTCGCACACGACACGTCGATTGTCAAATTGATTATGTTACTGTTATTGGAGGGAAGTGAAAAGACTCAGTAATAATTGCCTCCAACGGCTAGTAATTTTGTTTGCAACAGTCATATTTCAAATCGATCCCCAAATCGATTTCCTTAAGTAAATGTTTAATGACTGAATCGATGTCCAAATCGATTTTCATATCAGTTCAGGAAACTTCAAATATCATCATCGACTTCCAAATCGACTTAAACTTTGACACAATCGATATCCAATCGATGCTCGGGTTGGCGTTTGGAAAATTTCTCACATCTTTGGATGTTTGGGAAAATAAATCGATTATGCAATCGATTCTTTAAAACTATTTTCCAATTCTTCAATCGATTTACCATTCGATTGGTTTGATGAATACTCCAACATTTACTTATGTCTGGGAAAAGAAATCGATTATGCAATTGATTCTTTAAAACTATATTCAAATTCTTCAATCGATTTACCATTCGATTGGTTTGATGAATACTCCAGCATTTATTGATGTCTGGGAAAACAAATTGATTGTGCAATCGATTTTCGTGTTTTCTAATTTGACCATTAAGACAATGTGTAACATAAATCGATTATGAAATCGATTTTGTAATGTTGATTTCCTAGTTTATCACATGGTAATCGATGTCTCAATCGATGTTTCATAGGGATCATATTTCAGTTTGATCTATTATACCAAGCTTCATTCTAATATAGAAGAAACTTTCTTTGGGTAAAGCTTTGGTAAAGATATCAGCTAATTGATCAGAAGTATTAATGTATTCAAGCGTGATATTACCATTTTGATATTGATCCCTAATGAAATGATGTCTAATCTCAATATGCTTAGTTCTTGAGTGCATAACCAGATTCTTTGTTATATTTATGCACTAGTGTTGTCACACATTATAGGCACAGTTCCAAGATCAACACCAAAGTCAGAAAGGTGTTGTTTCATCCATAATACTTGTGCACAACAACTTCCAACAGCTACATATTTAGCCTCAGTTGTAGAAAGTGCAACACTATTTTGTTTCTTGCTATGCCAAGATACAAGTGAATTCCCTAATAGATGGCAAGTACCAGATGTACTTTTTCTATCTAATTTGCAACCAGCAAAATCAGAATCAAAATAACCAACAAGAGTGCAAGTTGATCCCTTAGGATACCATAAACCTAGATTTTTGGTTCCTATTAGATATCTAAAAATTCTTTTGACTGCACTTAGATGGGATTCCTTAGGATTAGCTTAATATCTAGCACTCATGCAGACACTAAACATAATGTCAGGTCTACTAGCTGTAAGATATAATAAAGATCCTATCATGCCTCTAAACAAGGTCATATCTACAGATTTTCCCTTCTCATCTTTATCTAAATGGCAAGCTTGACTCATGGGTGTATCAATGGGTTTAAATTTATCAAAGCCAAACTTCTTTAAAAGATCATTACAGTACTTAGTTTGACTTAGGAAAATATCATTGACATTTCAAATCTTCCTTTCATCACATTTTCAAATTCTTTGCAAAGTTTACTGTTTGTGGAACCAAAAATTATGTCATCAACATAAATTTGGACAAGCAGAATGTCTTTTCCCTCTTTCTTTATATAGAGTGTTTTATCAACACTTCCTCTTAAAAATTCTTGCTGTAAGAGGAAATTACTGAGTTTTTCATACCAAGCTCTTGGAGCTTGTTTCAATCCATAGAGAGCTTTTGTTAGTTTATAAACATGGTTTGGAAAAGCAGGATCCTCAAATCCTGGAGTTTGACTAACATGAACTTCATCTTGGATATCTCCATTTAGAAAAGCACTCTTTACATCCATTTGATTCAATTTAAAATCCATGATACAAGCATAAGTAAACAAAATCCTAATTGCTTATAATCTGGCTACAGGCGCATAAGTTTCATCATAGTCAATACCTTCTTCCTGATTATAACCTTTAGCAACTAGTCTAGCTTTATTCCTAGTTATTACTCCATTTTTATCCATCTTATTCCGAAACACCCATCTAGTTCCAATTATATGTTTGTTTTATGGTTTAGGAACTAAGATCCATACCTTGTTTCTCTCAAATTGATTAAGCTGTTCTTGCATGGAAGTTATCCAATCATTGTCCATGAGAGCTTCTTTAATGTTTTTAGGTTCTATTTGAGACACAAAGGCTGTGAAGTTGCAGAAGTGTCTAAGTGATTTTCTAGTAGCAACTCCTTTAGAGATTTATCCTATTACGTTGTCAATGGGATGGTTTTTGTTAAATTTCCATTCCTTAGGTAAGTCATCTTCCCTTATAGGTTCTATAAAATCGATGTTAGTTGGAGGTATTGTTTCATTAGATTCTTTTGGATCAGATTCTACAATTTTATCCAGAGGATCACCAATTATAAGAGGGGTGCTGTTCAAGTTTTCCGCAAACATTTCATCAAATTTTACATGAACAGATTCTTCTATAGTTTTAGTTCTTTTATTGTAGATCCTATAGGCTTTACTAGATTGTGAATATCCTAGAAAAATTCCCTCATCTGCCTTAGAGTCAAACTTTCCTAGATGCTCTTTTCTATTATTCAATACAAAACATTTGCATCCAAAGACTCTAAAGTAAGCAATGTTTGGTTTTCTTCATTTGTATAATTCATAGGGTGTTTTTCTAAGTATAGGCCTAATTAGAACTCTATTTATTACATGTGTGGCTGTGTTTATTGCATCAGCCCAAAAATATTTAGGAAGATTTGAGTCTTTAATCATTGTTCTAGCTAGTTCTTCCAGAGACCTATTCTTCCTTTCTACAACTCCATTATGTTGTGGAGTTCTTGGGGCTGAGTAATTATGGTGAATTCCATTTTGTTCACAGTAGTTGTTAAATGATTCATTTTCAAATTCTCCACCATGATCACTCTTAATGGAGATTATTTTCTGATTCTTCTCATTTTGAACTAAATTTGCAAATCTTTTGAAAATAGAGAAGGCCTCACTCTTGTGAGACAGAAAAAATGTCCAAGTATACCTAGAGTAATCATCTACTAAAACATAGCCATATAAGTTTCCTCCAAAGATTTTAACTTGAGATGGACCAAATAGATCCATATGTATTAATTGTAAAACTTTATTGGTTTGAACTAAGTCTATTGATTGGAAAGAAGACTTAACTAATTTACTTTTCTCACAAGAGTCACACAATTTATCCTTAGTAAACTTTCTGTTTGGAAGACCTAGCACTAGTTGTTTACTAACAAGTTTGTTAAGGTGATCTATATGTATGTGAGCTATTCTCTTATGCCACAACCAATTTTCATCAGAAATAGATAACAAACAACAAACAACATTAGCAGGCAAAGAATTAAAATCAATCATGTATATGTTATTTACCCTTTCACCTACCAATTTGATGCTTTATCTTCCTTGTGCTCAAGTATACAAGACTGAGATGTAAAACATACCTGGAATCCTTTATCACAGAGCTGACTAATACTAAGCATATTATGTTTCAAACCTTCTACATATAGGACATTCTTGATGACTACTGTTGATTCACTTCCTATGTCTCCAACACCACATATTTTACCTTTGTTGTTGTCACCATATTTGACATATCCTCGATCTTTTATGTTTAGAGACAAGAATTTTGACTTGCCACCAGTCATATGCTTGGAACATCCACTGTCTAGGTACCATGAGTGAGTCTTGGATGTCAAGCATATCTGCAAAACGAAATTTAAATTTTGGTTTTAGGTACCCAATTCAGATTGGGTCTTGGAGGGTTAGTTTCAAACATTGGTTTCTTCATTTTCCAAATTTGTTTCCATCCCTTATTAGCAAGCTTTTTCAGTTTACAATTGTAAGATATATGTCCCTTTTTACAGTAAAAGTGACATGAAACAGCAGAGGATGAATTTTGATTTAGTTGGATGAAGACATCATGCATATGCTTTGATCTAACAAATTTCTAATTATTTTTAGCATTCTTATTTTGTGTATAGCCAATTCCAAATTTATTATTATGATTCTTTTGATCATTTCCATTTGGTCTATAACCAATTCCAGATTTTTCATTATGATTCCTTTGTTTCCCAAGAAGCATATTTAAGTTGTTTTTACCACTATTAAATTTTTCTAAGTCACATTGTAGTGCATGAGCTTCCTTTTTCAGAGTTTCATTTATGTCCTTAAGAGACTCATGTTCCTGTTTAATTTCTTCATAAATCATGCACTGTTTTTCTAACATTTTCTTAGTGCTACATAATTGTTTGACTACCTTAATATGTTCATCATTTAATTCATTAAAAGCATCATGCAATTCTTCATAAGATGGATTAGAGGTAGTACTTACTTCACTATCAGAATCTGAATTTGTGTTGGCCATTAGACACAAGTTTGCTTCTTCTTCTCCTGAAGATGTAGAGGATTCTTCATCATTATCATTCCAAGCTATGTAGACTCTTTTGGTTTTGGAAGGTGGTTCCTTTCCTTTAGCCTTTATAGTCCTGTTTCTGTTTTGCAATTGAAAACACTCAGATTTTATGTGTCCTGTTTTCCCACACTCATAGCAGATTATGTTGCTATCATTTGTCTTTGAATTTGGTGGTTTTCTTGATTTGTTTTCCTTCTTTATTAGAAACTTTTTGAATTTTCTCACCGGTAATCCAATTTCTAATTCTTCATCAGTCTCACTATTGGAATCGTCAGTGCAGATCTCTGGTTCAGTCTTTGTTTGATGAGCTTGAGCATTCAGAGACAGTCCTTTTCTTTTCCTGTCATTTTGCTCAACCTCATTCAACCTGTGCAATTCCATTTCATGTTCTCTGAGTTTTCCAAAGAGGGTGGCAATTGTCATGCTTCCAAGATCTTATGATTCATATATTGCAGTGACCTTAGGTTGCCATTCTCTTGTCAAGCATCTCATCACTTTGGTTATTTGTTGCTCATTGTCAATTATTTTACCAAGAGCATTTAGGTTGTTTATGATGTGTTTGAATCTGATAAGGATCTCAAGAGCGTCATGATGATTCATATTTTAATAAATTAGGATAAACTTTATTTATTTTAATTTGGTTTGTATTAATTCTTAGTTTGCTATGATTTGGAATTGTAATAGTTTTATTATTGATTTAGTTTTAGTTATGTGTAAGTGAAGATACTTTACTTCCTTACATTAAGTTTATGTTAAAAATAAATAAAAGATGTAAGACCCATATGGGCCTAGAGAATGGTGTCACTTATGACCCATTTAGGTTTAGAGATAGACTTAGTATAAATAAGCATTTGTAACCTCATGGAAGGGAGATTTTGAATATTAATTTTGGGAGGCTTTGCTCTCTAGAGTTCTTGAAAGAATTCACTTTGAACTTATCAAGGTTGTTAATCCTTGTGGCGTTCTTTTTGGCTTATCAATCCCTAGAATGTGGCGCCATTTTTGTTCCAATTTTTGTGATTAGTAACCCGCGTTCATATCTCGTGTTCTATATATCGGTTTTCGGTGTTTCTAAAGCCTAACTTGCATTTCAGAACGTCATCTTTCACCTCGTTTTGGAATCGGCCGAATCGGAGTTTTGCAGCGCCGTTTATCGCATTCTGCAGCTATACGCGATTTTCACTCAAATTTGTAAGTTTCTGACCTAGAACGATCCTTTAAGTGAACTATGACTATTAGGATCATATCAGAATCTTGTCTGCAGATCATTAATTGACTCCTCCTTCTTCATGTTGAAGAACTCATAGTCATGCATTAGCGTGTTAATTCTGGCCCTTTTGACATCGGTTGTGCCTTCATGAGTTTGTTGGAGTGTATCCCACATCTCTTTGGCATTTTTGTAGCTTGACACCTTGAAAAATTCATCAGCACTTAAAGCAGAGGTTATTATGTTTTTGGCCTTTGCATTGTAGCCAACCTTTTACTTGTCATCACCAGACCAATCAGGTATGGGTTTCAGGATTAATGAATCACCAGTGACAGCTATTCTAGGCACATAAGGACCATTTTCTACTGCATCTAATATGTCAAGACCACTAGCCTCTAGAAAAATTAGCATTCTTTCTGTCCAATACATATAAGTAGACCCATTAAAGGCAGGGGGTCTAGCTAAAGAGGCACCATCGCCCAGGAATTGAATAGAGGTCATTTTCTTTTTAAGAATTAGTCTAAAAGATTAGGCTCTGATACCAATTGTTGGTATGACGGCCTCTATCCTTAGGATGTTTTATACAATGTTACTAACAAGATTATCTAATTTTTTTTCCTAAGTGATGAACTTAATATTAAAACCAACTTGTTTAATATTAATTCCAATTCAACAGTGATAGATTCAAAAAATAATAAAGACAAAGATTCAAATACACCTATATTATCAAGACCAGAGTACAGATACAATACTTATTCCAAAGATTAATCAAGACAGAAATTCACAAACAAACATTCAAGAACAAATATTCAAGACCAATATAAAGAGAAGAGAGAAAAGGAAATAATGCACCAGGAATTTTATACTGGTTCGGCTATCAGTTTGATAACCTACATCTAGTCCTGAAATCTATAACAGATTTCAACCTTTCACTAGAATTGATATGACTACTTTTTACAGACTTTCCAGCATCACAGCCTATCCATCCCACTCAACACCACTTCTACCACAATACCAACTTATCCCTAAGAGCTACTCGCCAAACTGTCACGAGATCAAGTTGAGGTTTCTTTTTGACGAACACAAGCATCAAAACAGATAACCACCGGTTTATACTATTGGATTTCTAAACCTTCAATTAGAGAAATTGTTCTTTAAAAAAGAAACAAAAGAAACTAAGAAAAGTGACTCAATCACAATGTAAAATCTCACACAAGGTATTTTGCCAATGAGTGTTTGTGAGATATAACTATCTTTCTCTCAAGGTATAGTTTTCAGTTTTCTGTGTTTATGAAAAATGTTATGATTCGTTCTGAAAAATTGTGATTGAATTCATTTATATAGTTTCTGAAAAACATCAAATAAATCGATTTCCCAATCGATTTTATTAAAGTGTAATACTAGCTTAGTCGATTGCCTAATCGATTATCGCGTATCTTGTTTTTCTTGAATCTTGAAACTATATGAACTAATTGATTTGCTAATCGATTCTTTTAATGTAGTTTTCAAAAACTGATATTCAGTTCATATTAGAATCGATTGAATAATCGATTATAAGTGTTTTGTTCAAACAACGAGATCAAAACAATCGATTATTTAGTCGACTCACATAATCGATTTGGCAATGAGCTAAATTCTCCCTAAAACTCAAACATTTACTCCAATTTATTTATCAATCGATTTGGCTGGTCACAGTGACTCAGATATTTTACTTCAATCGATTTGCCAATTGATTTGGCTTGTTACAGTGACTTAGCTATTTAGTAAAGATCGATGTGCCAATCGATTATGCAATATGTTTCTGATAAATGATTAACCAGTTCATTCATTCAATTGATTACTTAATCGATTGGTGCAAATCTTACAACTTAAGAAACTTATTTCAATTTATTGTCCAATCGATTATGCAGATCACAGAACACATGTCTGATGAAAAAGTATTTTTGTAATCGATTTGCAAATCGATTAACTCAGTAAGAGCTTGGTTCAGTAAGAGCTTGCAAATCGATTACTCAATTGATGTGCAAATCGATTGTCCAATTGATTTGCTTAGTCATAGAACATAGGTTTTAATAAAATCCTTTAAGCAATCCTTTTCCCAATCGATTAACTTAATGAAACCTTTATTCTGTGAGTCAGACAATCGATTGCTCAATTGATTTACCAGTTGATTTATTACTTGATTGATTAAAACTTATTTTATGATTTCATTGGATGATCTTAGGTGAGAAATCATTATGATTAAGTCTACCTAATAGACACTATTAACACTAGACACATTTATACATCATTCTTTAAGCCTTGTAGTATATCATCCCTTTTTGCTTGATTGCTTGAGTTCCAAGTTTTGTCCAAGTGTGTAGTGTTTGATTATGTTCCTAAAATGTTTCTCAATTCAAACCATTAGATCAATCAAATAATGCATATACATTGTATGTTTGGAATTTATATCAAAATCATGATCAAGGAGGCCTATGTCTTATAGAGAAGACTTGTCTTTTAGGGTCAAGGCGTTAGTGTGCCTTCAACAATTTGGGTCAAGGTGTTGTGTGCCTTTAACAATTTGGGGTTGTTAGATTGTGTGGAGAAAACTTGAATTCTAAGGTCAAGGTGTTGTGCGCCTTCAACAATATGGAGTTGTCAAGTTGTGTGGAGAAAACTTGACTAGTAGAGTCCAGGTGTTTATATTCCTAAAAAAGTTCGGAGTTGTCAGGTTGCTTTAAGAAGACTGATTTCTAGGGTCAAGTGTTTTGTAGTCCACGCTATTGTATTAGTGTATTAAATCCTTCTGAGTGAGGGGACTGGATGTAGGCGAAGCCAAGTTAGTGGTGAATTAGGACAAATTACTTTTGTCACTTTACTCTTGCATTCCGTAGTTTTGTTACTACTTCTCTAAGTCATTAAGCCCCAACCAATGGTAATCAAATAATGAAAAATAATCTAATTTTGACAAACATAATTCAACCATTTCTCATGTTTGCACCTTCAATTGGCATAATAGTCTGTTATCAAGGTTGAGCACTTTACAATGGTTGAGGAAAGATCCAAGGAATCAAAATGTTTGAATTCAATGATGAAGCTGCTAGATGAAACATCAAAAGATCACCTCATTTTTATGGAGAACATTTTGAGTATTGGAAGGAAAAACTAATGAGTTTCTTTATCTCACAAGAACCTAAACTTTGAGACTTAGTGGAAGATGAGTGCACTGTTGTAACATATTCTAATATTACTAATATTTCAAGGAAATAGATGGATGTTGAACAAAAAAAGATGTACAATATGAATCATAAGTGAAAAACCTTCATAATCAATGCAATCACCTTCAAGGAATTCGATAAGTTACCTGGCAAAGAAACAAAAAAAACATATTCGACAATTCAGTTCTAACTTATGATGGAAGCAAACAAGTTCAAAAAGAAAATACCAACCTCCAAGTCTGCCCAACAAGTGGAGACCTAAGATCACTATCATTCAGGAAGGAAAGGATATAAATACTCTTAGTCTGGAAGAATTAATCAACTCTCTTAGATCATATAATTAAGCTTAAAGAAGATGAGCCAAAGAAGAAGACAAAGAGTATGACTCTGATATCCAAGCAGAATAAAGCCTTACAAACAGAAGAAAAATCAAAGTATGATGATTTAGAGGATCAAATTGGAGATTCAAAGGAAATGGATTTGGCTTTAATATCCATAAAATTTCAGAAGATATGGCACAACAGGAAGAAGAAATTTCCTCAAAGATGTTCCTAGTTGTCGAGTAGAGGAAAGGATGAAAAATCTAACAAGAAAAGCATCATATACTATGGGTGCAATGGTACTTGGGATGATTCTTATGAATCCTTTGATGATCAAGAGCAAGTAGATTTGACTATGATGGCTCGTACCAACTCTGCATCTGAATCCATCACTAATTCTGAATTAAGAAGTGAATAGGTGATGTAGAAATTGATGTATTTTCTGATTTAACTCGAACTGAATTAATTATTTTTATAAATGACTTCTTAAACAAGAACCACAGGCTCTTAAATTGAAAACACTTAGTAAAGTAAATGCTAACTTAAATAAGAAATAAATGTTTTAAAAACTAAATGTGTTAAGGTCAAAGATGAAAATAAAATATTGAAAGACAATCATGTTTCAAAACCTTTAGAAAATGCAACATGTGATTCTAAAAAACATGAAGATGCATTTTAAGAGTGAGTTGAAATGGTAAAATAGGTTTAGGATTTTATGAAAAAATAACTGAACCTAAACTTACTCCCTATGATATTTTGTGCAATGTTTGCTATAAGAAAGACCTCTTTAAATTATCTTGTCCCATGTTAAATACAAGGAAACACAAAAAATCTTTCAAGAATAAAAAACCAGGACCCAAGAATAAAATTATCTATGTTGCACATGTCATCAACAACCAAGTTTAAACACAATCATAGTACCTAGACAGTGGATGCTCGCGACATATCACACGATAAAATTCTATGTTCTAGGAACTAACATTGAGCAAAAGAGGCCACATTTGGTAGAAAGTAGAAAGGCCAGATCATGGGCCAAATCATATATGGTAATGGTACATCTCCTTCTATTAAAGATGTTTTGTTTGTTAAAGGTCTTAAACATAATTTATTTAGTATTAGTTAGTTAAGTGATAATAATTATGATATTATATTTAGTCAAAAAAATGCAAGACAACTAGTCAAAATGACAGATTTGTACTCTTTACAGGTCAGAGGCGAAATAATATTTATAAGATAAATGTGTTTAGTCTAGAGCAACAAGATGTTAAGGGGCTAATGTTAATGAATGCAAATAAACTAATTTGGCACGAAAGGTTACGTCATGCAAACCTTAGGTTAGTTTCAAAATTGAGTAAACTTCAACTAGTTTCAAAACTTAATTGTGAATTTGAAATAATGTGTGAAGCTTACCAAAAGAGAAAACAAATAAAGAACTCTTTTACGCCTAAGAAATTAGTCTCTGCGTCAAAAGCCCTTGAGCTCTTACAAACATATCTCTTTGGGCAAGTGTGAACAATCTCACTAAATGGAATGAAGTATGGCTTTGTGATGGGGGATGATTATACTAGGTGGACTTGGGTAAAATTCTTAAGAAATAAAGATGAATGCCATAAAGTTTTTATTGCATTTTTCCAACAATTAATGAATAAAAATTTTCTTTGAAAGCTTTTGTGATGAGAGTGGAATCTCACACAATTTCCCTTCTCCTAGAACACCACAACAAAATAGAGTTGTAGAAAGAAGTGTAGATCCCTTCCAAAAATGGTCAGAACCATGATAAAGGAGATGGATATTGCAAAATATTTTTGG
Source organism: Cicer judaicum (assembly GCA_037974835.1). Classification (NCBI taxonomy): domain Eukaryota; kingdom Viridiplantae; phylum Streptophyta; class Magnoliopsida; order Fabales; family Fabaceae; genus Cicer; species Cicer judaicum. The sequence goes on from JBBPBS010000451.1 coordinate 776,913, forward strand.
ATATAATCAATTAACATTGCATGTTATCATCAAAATATAGTCTTAATTAGGTCAATATTTAATAAATTACCATATGAATTATGGAAGGATAAAAAGTCTAACAGCAAAAAATTCAAAAAATTTGCTTGTACTTGTTATATGCTAAATATTAAAGAAAAACTTGGCAAATTTGATTCCAGATCACAAAAGTGTACATTCATTGGACACTTTGAAAGATCGAAAGCTTATAGAGTGTTTAATTAGGAAACTCATATTGTACAAGCGTTAATACATGTTTAATTCGATGACAAACAACTTGATCTTGAAAAGTTAAAGCAAGTTGATGATAATGTAGATTTACTAGAACTTCAGATAGAAGATGCAAACAAGTTAGAAGAACCTAAAAAATCATAGGATACAAGCAAATAAGAAGAAGATGACAAATCATTAGAAGATTAATATGACTAAGTTAGAAGCAACCTAGATAAATCAGAAGGCAAATCTGGATGGAAGTACAGGTCATCTCATCCTAAAACACTACTCATTGGAAATGCAAGTGATCCTTTGACAGCATGAGTGCATTTTTTTTTTTTTTTTGTAAAAAAACAAATTAATAAAATACGAGGTCATAATACAAATGACAAAATTCTTGAATAATTACATCATATATACAAACTAGCTAAAAGAGTTTTTGAGACGATAATCCAAAGTATACAAATAGGAAAATACACTAAGGCTATGAGACCTATCAGACAAGGAGATATTCAGAAAACTGCTTTCAGTACCTATTAAGGATATTATGAATATCTTGTTATGTCATTTGGAGTTACCAATGTACCAACAATTTTTATGGACTACATGAATAAAATCTTTAGCCTATTTCTAGATAAGTTTGTTGTGGCGTTCATTGATGATATATTAATTTATTCAAGGACTAAGAAAGAACATGGAGAACATTTGTATCACGTTCTTGAAGTTTTGGCATGAAAAAGGTGAACTTCTTAAGACATGTGATAACTGAGGAAGGAATCATTGTGGATCCGGTGAAGATTGAGACAGTCTTCGCTTGGAAATAGCCTCAGACTATCATTGACATACGAAGTTTTGTCGGACTGGGATGATACTACAGGAGGTTTATTGAAGGTTTTTCTAAGATTGTAGCTCCATTGACACAACCCACTAGAAAGGATCAACAGTTTGTGTGGACAAAGAAGTGTGAGGAAAGTCTCCAGTTACTAAAGAAAAAGTTGACAACCTCACTAGTATTGGTCTTGTCATAATCGGAAGAACCATATGATGTTTACTGTGATGCGTCTCACAAAGGTTTGGGATGTGTTCTAATGCAACATAAGAAAGTTGTAGTTTACGCCTCAAGACAATTGAAGACTCATGAAAGAAACTATCATACTCATGATTTAGATCTTGCTACTGTAGTTTTTGCATAAAAGATCTAGAGGCACTACTTATATGGATGCACGTTCACAGTGTTCAAGACCATAAAAGTTTGAATTATTTGTTTGATTAGAAAAAATTGAACATGTGTCAGAGAAGATGGATGGATTATGTCAAGCATTTTGATTTCACATTGCACTACCACCTGGGAAAGCCAATGTGGTGGCTGATGCGTTAAGTAGAAGAAATGTGTCAGTGTATTCAGTAGTGATGACTAGACAACAAGAGTTATGGGAAGCATTTAGAGAGCTACACTTGGATGTAGAGTTTGCACCGAGGATTTTGAAATTCAGAATAATTAAGATTTTGAGTGCTCTACTTGAAGACATTGCGAATTTTCAAGATGATGCATTAATCCAAGAGAAGAGGCACCTAATAGTGCAAGGGAAGATAATTGAGTTTAAGATTGGACTAGATAATAATTTGAGATGTAATGGGAGGATTTGTGTACCAGCAGTTGCAAATATGAGGAATACAATTTTAGAAGCGGCGTATAAGACTAAATTGACTGTACATCCCGGCGCTACAAAGATATATCAGAACTTGAGGCAAAATTATTGGTGGCATGGAATGAAGAGGCATGAAGCGGAGTATGTATCAACTTGTTTAACTTGTCAGAAAGCAAAAGTGGAATATCAACAGTCTGTAGGAATTTTATAACCTTTAGATATACCTGAATGGAAGTGGGACAACATTCCCATGGACTTTATAACTGGGTTGCCAAAAACAAGGAGTAAGAATGATTCTATTTGGGTGATAGTAGATCGATTAACTATATCCACACACTTTTTACTAGTGAGGACCATCTATAAGGTAGATAAGCTAACAAAGATCTACATTGCTGAGATTGCGAGATTACACAAAGTACCGTCGAGTATTGTATCAGACCGTGACGCAAAATTCACGTCATAATTTTGGGGAGCATTGCATGAAGCATTGGGAACGAAACTGAGATTGAGTTCAGTGTACCATCTGCAAACTGATAGACAGATTGAATGGACAAATCAATCCTTGGAAGATTTATTGAGAGCATATGTATTAGATGATAGAGGAAGTTGGGATGATGTACTTCCATTGATTTAGTTTACCTACAACAATAGTTTTCACTCAGTATTGGAATGGCATCCTATGAGGCTTTCTATGGACGCAAGTGTCATAAACCTTTGTGCTGGTATAAGGATGGTGAAAGTATGATTGTAGGCCCTGTAACACCCTAAATTTGATAATAAAATATTTTATTACTTAAATAGGATTTTAAATAATTAATTTGATGTTAAAGTTATTTTAGAATATATGTTGATAAATTTTGTGAGTAAATTTTGTTATATGGATGATTTATATGATGTACTAGTTTGATACATGTTATATTATATGAGCGATATAAATAATACATATTATATTTTATTATTTGATATATTTACAAGAAAAATAATAGTATTTTAGTGTAATATATATTTTAAAGAAAAATATTTTATGCGATTTTACGTGTACCCAATTAATATAATATTTTTATGTGCGCTTGACTGATGTTAAGTATACATATAGTTATATTTCAATTATTTATAACTAATTTCTATTTTTAGTTATTTTTTTATAAACAATCATCTTGATATAGAATTGATATTGTGTTTGATTTCGTTTATTTTTAAATACTTGTTATGGTATTGTGATTTTATATATGTTTATTTTGATTTAGTAATAAATATAAATTGTTGATGTTATATTTATTTATTTTATCGTTTTGACTATTTTATAAAGATGATAGTATTTTTATGGGTTGATTTTGAGAAATATTATAGTAATAATTATAGGTATTATAAAAATGTGTTTTATGGGTTAGATCCATATAGAAGAATAAAACCTAATTAAACATATTATTAAAAAAGTAAATAAATATCCATATAATTGTTTCTTTAAAATAAATAGATAAATAAATAATAATGATACATTAAAATATATAGGACAAGCTAAATTGTAGAATTTGATTGATATATGTAAGGTAGGCATGGGCTGTTAACTAATTTTACAAATATTTAGATGAGTTTGTTAGATTTTGCTACTTGTTTTCTATTCGCCGCTTTCCAAAACTAAAATAAAACAAAACAAAGAAAAGGGAAGGGAGTTGAATGGGAAGCCGTATAACCGAAGAGTAAACACAACAACAACCTATCGTTTTTGACACCAGTGATCGATAACTGTTCCGTAAAAGCTTCTCCGTTTTCATCGAAATTTGAGTATGTTATTTCATTCATTTAACTTGTCAATTATACATAATTTTCCAGATTTTTAACAACCCCAATTTCTCTTTAAAATACCGACTTCTTCGTTTGTAGAATTCATTATTTTGCACTTTTCTCCTTCACCGTAAGTCCGATTTGAGTGAAACCAACGCCAAAACAATCGTGTGAAAAGTACCTATATTATCCGCTGATTAGTTTTCTGATTTATGGTAATTTTCTTTGACCGATTTTCAAAATTAGTTTTTAGAATATTTTCTCATAATTTATTTTTAACGTTTACCCATAAACTGTCGAGTTAGATCGATGGAAGGACAAAGAGTGAATGAACAAAGTTTGTTTTCTCATGGAATCTTATTTGTGTGTGAAAGCGTCGAAATAAGGTAAGGGGTGAGAGAGCGTTTGAATTCATGAGTATAATATATTGTGAGATGAACGGGAAAACCGTATTTCCCAACGATTCATCCGGGGCTTGCTACGTACGGCAGTAGCCCTTTGAGAGATAAATTGATTAATTTGAAATATGAGAATTGTGAGATTAAAATGTGAAATAGAAATTTTTATAAGGTGTTGATTGATTTAATTTTCGATACTTGTGTGGTAGTTGATATTTGTTATTATTGTGATGTTGGATGCTGAATGAAATTATGTGTACATGATTGCTTAGATGAAATTATGTGATGTGATAATAAAATATGGATGCATGGTTTGATATATGCTTACGTGATGATAATGATGATTTTTGATTGATGATAGTGATGTTATAAAATTATGATGAGTTTATGCGATGATCATGATTATTTATGATTAATGATATTATAAAATTGTGATGAAAATATTGAAGTACCCCATACTTGATGAGATAGTGATGATTCTTAAATATGGTGCTCTTAATGGAGTAGTCTAAGCTAACGAGGGGAGAAAATAAATATTGTGAATTTGTGAAGTGAAGATTATTTTGTCATCATATAGGTAGGGCCTGAGAAGCCTAGTGATTTTGGGGAAGTACAACTGAATGAGCCTGACCGTGGCGGTCTGCTGTCGAGTCTTAAGGCAAGATTGTTAGACCTTGGAGGTATTCTGGTGGGGAATTTCTAGGTGACTTGGAGGTAGCACTCCAAATGTCGGGAGCTACCATGCAACACACGTGTACCTCGACTGTCGCATATATGTGTCTCGGGTTGAGTTGAGGGGATTTATGAGGACAGGGCCAATTTGAATTGTCCGTCCACCAAGATGGTGGCATAGTATCATGGCCTCCTAACCAAGTACTTCAGAGTTAGAATGATACCATATTGTGAAGTGGAGTTTAAGCTCATGCATATCATTGCATTTTCTTGTGATTGTTTTGTTGTGATTGATCTGTTTCAAAGGTAATATTAATTAGATGATTTGATTCATATTATAATGAGATGATTATTTTACTTGAGTGACTTTGATGTTATAGTATAATACTAATTAATTAAATATTTTGATATATCGTAAAGTGATTACGATACGGTTCTATTATGATTGTTTGCGTGTTCTTCTTACTCATATTATACTATTAACATGATTTCAAAACTCACCTCCTTCGTTGTTTGTGTTTGACTGACTGGGCCATGCGTTTGCGAAATTGCAGTTATTACAGGTTAATGAGTCTTGAAGTTCAAGTTTGGGATGAACCCCTCTCTGATAGGTGATACCGAGAACAAGGGTTTTAATTTGTATTTTACTTGTTTAATTCGAATAGAAATTTTGTATGAAAATCTTAGAAACGTGATATCATAAATTAAGTATAAAGTTTTTAATTCCTTGGAAATATATTTTTATTTATCCGCTGCAAATTTTATAGGAATATTATATAAATTATTATATATATTATTTAGGGATTTAGGGTGTCACAGGACTTGAGATGGTGCAACAAAGTACATATAAGGTTAATAAGATAAAAGAGAAAATGAAGGTCTCACAAGATTGTAAGAGGAGTTATGTGGACAAGAGTCGTAGACCTTCAGAATTCGAGCAGGGGGACCATGTGTTTCTGAGAGTCACACCTACGATTGGAGTTGGTAGGACCATAAAATCAAAGAAATTAACTCCGAAATTTATTGGACAATACCAAATTTCTACACGAATTGGACTGGTGGCTTATCAGATTGGGTTGCCTCCGTTGTTGTTCAATACTCACGATGTGTTTCACGTGTCGCAACTAAGGAAATACATTTCGGATTCGTCATATGTGATCGAACCAAACCCATTTCAACTAAATGATAATTTTGTCATTTGAAGTACTACCTATAAGAATTGACAGGAAGATTAAGCGATTAAGGAATAAGGAAGATTCATTAGTCAAAGTGATTTGGAACCCAACTACTAGAGATGCGACCTGAAAATTGGAGAGCAAGATGAGGGAACAACACCCTAATTTGTTTATCGACGCGTAGTTTAAAGTACGAAACTGTAACACCCCGATTTTCGAAGCGAGGGTGTATTTTTTTTTAAAACAAATTAAAATAAAACAGAGAAATAAATAAATAAGTCATTATAATTTACAAGCAGCGGAAAAGTTTTCTCGAAATATGAATCCCAAAATATTTACATATCAAAAAGTGGTACATGTAATCCCATTGAAAATAACATGTCATGCTGACACTATTAGTATAGGTACAGTCTTCACGAGCCCCGTAAGATCCTCCTAACATAGCTCTAGTTAGGCATTCCCAACTACATCCGCATCCGCAGGGTGAGAACCGGTAGGATTGTCCTGGCTTCATCTGAGGGCAAACCCAGATTTCCACAATAGTTGTAAAAGGTCACCAACCGAAATTAACAGTTAACACATAACATTTAAGTTTTCAAAATGCACAAAATACCCTTTCAACTTACCATGCACCTTTAAGGAGTTTTCCATATGCTAAAAGTTCATATAATACATGCCAAATAAAAATGAAATCAAAATAAAGTTCTCAATCCATCAAGTAAAACATAACTGACCAAAACATTGATAAATCAATTGAGCAATCGATTATCTAACTCAAATTAAGAATTTCTACTAAGCCAATCGATTGGGAAATCGATTTCCTGAAGGTTTTCAGTGAAATTTGTACTCTGGGCTTAATTCAATCGATTGGGAAATCGATTTTGTGAATAACTGAGCCCCTGTATTAAAGCCATTCGATTTCCAAATCGATTTTGTCAAATTGGTTGAGTTCCTGTATTGGCCAAATCGATTATGTCGAATTGGCTGAGTCCCTGTATTGGCCAAATCGATTTCCAAATCGATTTTGTCCAAATGGTTGAACTCTTATTCCAATCGATTGCCAAATCGATTTCGAGGAATAGTTTTTAATAGAATCGATTTGGGAATCGATTTCCCTGTATTTTTTTCTAAAACTTCATAAACTAACTCAATCACATTCACACACAACTCCAAAACATCACACTTAGCAATTCCAATACAATCAATACAACATCAAGAGCTTTGAAATAGTTTTGCAATCAAACATGCTATCACACAATTCCCTAAACATAACTCTTAGTCAAATCAACATAATCACAATGACATCTCAAGTTCAAACACTCAATCATAAACTTGAAGCAAACACACTTACACACAATTTCAAAACATAACGCTTAACAGTTACAACGCAATACCCACACGGAAAAGATGAACCAACAAATCACATGGAATCATCTCGACGCGACAATCCCTACACGGACAAGATGAACCAACAAATCACATAGAATCACCTTGACGCGACGATTCCTACATGGACAAGATGAACCAACAAATCACATGGAATCATCTTGACGCGACAATCCCCACACAGACAAGATGAACCAACAAATCACATGGAATCACCTTGACGCAACAATCCCCACACAGACAAGATGAACCAACAAATCACATGGAATCACCTTGACGCAACAATCCCCACTCAGACAAGATGAACCAACAAATCACATGGAATCACCTTGACGCAACAATCCCCACTCAGACAACATGAACCAACAAATCAAATAGAATCACCTTGACGCAACAATCCCCACACAGACAAGACGAACCAACAAATCACATGGAATCACCTTGACGCGACAATCCCCACTCAGACAAGATGAACCAACAAATCACATGGAATCACCTTGACGCGACAATCCCTACACATACAAGATGAACCAACAAATCATATGGAATCACCTTGACGCAACAATCCCCACTCAAACAAGATGAACCAACAAATCACATGGAATCACCTTGACGCCACAATCCCCGCTCAGACAAGATGAAGCAACAAATCACATGGAATCACCTTGACGCGACAATCCCCACACAGACAAGATGAATCAACAAATCACATGGAATCACCTTGACGCAACAATCCCTACTCAAACAAGATGAACCAACAAATCACATGGAATCACCTTGACGCAGCAATCCCCACTCAGACAAGATGAACCAACAAATCACATGGAGTCACCGTGACGCGAAAATCCCCACACAGACAAGGCGAACCAACAAATCACATGGAATCACCTTGACGCAACAATCCCGACTCAGACAAGATGAACCAACAAATCACGTGGATTCACCTTGACGCAACAATCCCCACTCAGACAAGATGAACCAACAAATCACATGGAATCACCTTGACGCGACAATCTCCACACAGACAAGATGAACCAACAAATCACATGGAATCACCTTGACGCAACAATCCCCACTCAGACAAGATGAACCAACAAATCACATGGAATCACCTTGACGCGACAATCCCCGCAAGGATAAGATGAACCTACAAATCACATGGAGTCATCTTGTGGTCCATGGACAAGATGAACCAACAAATCACATGGAATCATCTCGTGGCCCATGGATGAGATGAACCAACAAATCACCGTGCATCATCTCAGTTACCACTATCACTATTAAATGCCTGAGCATACCCTAACTCTATCCACGACGATCGTTAAGTAAATGCAGATATTAAAAGATTCCCCATTTTTAATACTCATTTAACTTAAACGACTCTCACAACAAACATTAAGTAAACAAGACATTAAGAGATTCCCCATTCTTAATACTCATTTAACTTAAACGATTTTCAAAACAAACATTAAGTAAACCGAAATATTAAGAGATTCCCCATTCTGAATACTCTTTTAACTCTAATGGTTTTCAATTTCCACTAAAAAAAAACTCAAACATTTTGTCAAATCCATTCCACAATTCACACCAAATAACATCAATTCATTCTTTTCACAAAATCTAAACAAACACATCTCAAATTTCATAAATATTAATTAAGCACACGTGAAATACGACGACATAAATCAACCCAACCCACCACTCAAACGCAACAAATTTCATTTACTCAAAATCATACATAAATGAGTTAAATTCCTTTTCCACGAAACATTCATCAATATCACCCAAAACCTAACTCTAAGATTTTACCCATAAAGCCTTAGATTCATTTTCCCCAATTCAATACTTTAACCCTAACAAAATTCTTTTCCACCCAACCATAGATAAGTCCCTAAATGCAAACTAAAAGTTTGGAAGGAACCCTTACCTCCACGTTAGATTTAACGTGCGATTACGGTACTGCGAGTAAATCTGGTATAATCTCCGCTCGCAACGTTGCTTCCAATGTTGGTTCCCTAGCACCGTAGCGTGATTGTGAACAACTTTCCCTTCTATCTCTTTGCGAAACAAAGCTTAGATCTAGATGAAATGGGGAGGTTTGTGTTTAACAGTTTTGAAATCCCTAATACCGTTTTTCTTCGTTTTCAAATCAAAGAGGAAGAGTGAAGTTGAGAAATCTTTGCTTTCTCAGCCACCAAGCCTTGATTCCTTTTCTTGAAGCAAAAGGTAGCAACGAAAATGGAGGTAGGAGGAAGAAGAAGAAATGGGTCGCGTGGCTGGAGGAGGGAGAAGATGGAATTGTTTTTCCTTTGCTTTTCCTTCCTTCTATTTTCTTTTCTTTCTATTTCCTTTTCCCCTATTTCCCTCCAACCATATATATATATATATATATATATGAATATATTATAATTAAAACACAACCAACAATTATCTAACAACTCTTACCCCCATCATTTCATTCCCCTCTTAGTCTAATTTAATAAAAATATCTACTCTCGTCGCAACTCAATTGTCCGGTATAATTTTCAGTAACCCGATATATTTTTAACAAAATTGGCCGGTGTTAAATCCTTCGCAAGAGAAGTAAATTATTTTCCGACAAATAATTTTAATCCAATTTCCAAAAATATATTTTTGGCATTTAACTCACTCAATACCAAAAACTGGGCTAACATCCTAAGAAATTCCACACAAAATACCCTAAAATTGCATAATTTAGGATTTAAAAACTATGGGTCTTACATTACTACCCCCCTAAAATTAGTTTTGTCCTCGAAACTTATAGTACGAGTAGCAATCCACACTAGGTTTGTACTCAAATTCAACATACTAGTCACAACTTGTTTCGCCCGGCCTTCTCGAAAAAAGTGTTGGCTACCCCTCTTCATAGGGTGTTTAATAACTTCTCACACATCCATAGTCGGTAAGGCTCGTCCGTTCCATTCAACATGATTTTGTCTACTATCAACAAGAGATTAAGGATGATCAGTCCCTCAATTTTTCAATAAATAGCCAACAACCATGATAGTGGCTTAGACTAACTTAACCGAACTGTAACAACGCTCCTTGCAACTTACAACTGAGGTTACCTTAATGTACAAGCAGTCAACAATCTTCTCAAAGTCCATTCAATTTCCCTTAATTTCCTATAACTTTGATCTTGTCGACGAAGTAAAATATCCCATACTTATGTCACGTAGTCTCATTGGCATCCACTTGGTATGAAACATCCATTTGGTACCAAACTGAAATACTTAGAATGACCCCAACACACTGAGCACAAAACAATCACTATATTCGAGAACTCCAAAATTTCTCCCTTGTCCACAAATCCTCGATTTTTCTTAAGTCGTACAACTACATCAAACTGTAGTGTTCTTATCGGTATGTTATTCGAGTTATAGATTTAATAATTCCATCCCCACATATGCTTGGTGATCAAAGCTACCACAAATATTTTCGAAATCAAGCCAAAGACTATACCACTTGGGACACACAAACTTCCTTTCAGTTTAGTACTTCATTTCAAGAGTCACGTTTCCATCAAAATCCAACTTGAATTTAATTCACACATCAAGGTCTACATTTGTCTCATGCCTAACACCACAGTTCACGTTTCACTAGAAAATCTCTTACATACTTCGCAATTATGCACCAACTCGAAAATAATTCTCCTACCTCTACTGCCAACGTTCATTCTAATACTCCTTAATTTCGCTGTGTCCTTCATTTGCAACTTGATGATTATTCTTTCATTATGACAGGTCAACCGCATTGTATTCACTCCATCACTTTTCCATTTATACCAACCTTAAATTTCTACCTCGAACCTTGATACATCTTCATTATAGTGATTCCAATAAATCAAGGCTTACTAATTCCCACTAAACTTTTCCATTTCATGTTCAATTGGTTCCTATCAAACAAACATTTAACTCCTTTGATTGACGAACACAATAACAATCCCCATGACATGCACTCAAGTAATGTCTTTATATCATTGGCATACCTTTATAATAATAATGTCTGAGTAATAGGTGAGATAATTCCTTTCATCAATCTTTAACTGTCATAAGCTAGATTTCTATGTGCTGTTCCAACAAGTTTTCTTGGCACATTTTCCAAAATTTGGTTCACTCGCTGGATTCTTATTCCTTCTCAACCTTCACCGAGATATAAACTGAAAGAATCCTAACATTCTAACGTTCTAAAGAATTATTTCTCAAACGTTCCCCATAATCATTTCCTAAGAAATAATTATCTATAACTTCATCCTCATAAATTTTTCAGTACAATATCTCAAAAACCCACATACCTTCCTTCAGTCATCTAGTTACTGAAATGATCATTTCAAATCTTCACGCTTGACTTCCCAAGACCAACAACTAAACCATACATCAGTTGTTACATTTCTTCTTTTTCACTTTCTATCATTGAATAAGATTCAAAAATTTGATCCTCAAAATCTCCAAACACTTCCATCGTTAACATGAACTATTTATCACTTGTCTGCCTCAACTCCTTCGATTATGAATGTTTTAAGCATCACTTGGTCCTCCATCCAACCTTGCGGATTTTAAATCGTCAACAAAAAATCAACTATCTTAGGGTCCCAAATCAAATCTCGAACAATCCTTCCGACCTATCAAAATATTTTCCATCCTTTAATAGACTCTCAAAACTTATATTACCGCAATCTTGAAGTATTCTCGTACTTGATACTTCAAATCCCACTTAATGGTAACATAGAGTTAAATACATCAAGGCTTAACTCATGATGTTTTTCTGAACATTGCTCAAAATTCACATTTACGTGTCTATAGTTTCATCCAATATCACTATCGATATTTACTATCTCCTAAACAACAAAGAGATTTGTCACTTATCAACAAAATATATATTCTCACTCTTATACTCGTCATGAGATTCATACTTAATAATCAAAGTTGCGAATCTAGTCTAACTTGAATGCTCAACTTTATCCCTCAGGGTATCGACTATTCCTCAAAGCGTATTTTGTCTAACCAAAGGAGCATTTACTCCTAATGTGCAGCGCTCCCTTAACTTCAATACCAGTCTCTTTCATTGACACTTAAGCACCAAATGCCATTCCAATGGAAGCTTCATCTTCTGAACAATTCCATGATGTTCACATTTCTTTGATAGTTGTTAAACTTCATCCAGTTTCATCCTGAAATCTACCAGGAAAACATCTAATACTTTTCTTACCAAAAGTCCTCAACTTAGATCTTTACTGGAAATCCCTTATCAGTCTAATGTTAATTCATCCATACTCATCATCTTCGAGTTATCACTAACACATAGCTTCTATGTCCTTGGAACCATTTCATAAATTCCATGCCGTCATACTTTGTTTCAACACTGCTTGACAATCCGTCATCTCGAAGATCTTTTCCATTCTTTGAATCCACTAATCAGCTCTTTCCTGCATTCTCATCACCCTTGAACTTTGGAGTATCGTAACGACAAAAATCGTTCAATCCTCTTGACTTAATAGCACAAATCTGTCTTTTCCTCTTCTCCAGATCCCACAGAGTCTTTGCAGAAGTTCGTGCAACAACAAAACATCCATGTTAATTGTAGCTTCAACCATTTGATCATCCCTACTGACGTTCATCCTTGCAACGTCGTTCCCTCTTGGAGGTAGTGTTTCCAAAAAACCAACATCAAGAAGAAGTGTTAACACCACTTCAAATAATTCCAAAACTAAGTTTCGAATATATCAACACATAATAACTACCCCTGATCTGACAACTCAGACCAATTACCCCAACGCATGATCAGATAACGACTCACAACCTACAAGTTGACCTACAATCTATAACTAAAGGTTCCACAGACCCCAAAGAAAACCAAATCAAAGCTCTGATACCAAAATGTAACAGCCCGATTTTCAAAGCGAGGGTGTATTTTTTTTTAAACAAATTAAAATATAACAGAGAAATAAATAAGGTAACACCTTTGGATAAATAAATAAGTCATTATAATTTACAAGCAGCGGAAAAGTTTTCACGAAATATGAATCCCAAAATATTTACATATCAAAAAGTGGTACATGTAATCCCATTGAAAATAACATGTCATGCTGACACTATTAGTATAGGTACAGTCTTCCAGTTTAAAATAAACACAATACAAAAGAGAGACATATGTTCCCTCTATGTCAACCTAATCTGATCATTCTACAAAACAAACTAAACATCCTGAATGACCTCCCTGCGTCCCGTAAGATCCTCCTAACATAGCTCCAGTCAGGCATTCTCATCTACATCCCCATCCGTAGGGTACAAACCGGTAGGATTGTCCTGGCTCTCATCTGAGGGCAAAGCCCAGATTTCCACAATAGTTGTAAAGGGTCACCAACCGAAATTAACAGTTAACACATAACATTTAAGTTTTCAAAATTCACAAAATACCCTTTCAACTTAGCATTCACCTTTAAGGGGTTTTCCATATGCTAAAAGTTCATATAATACATGCGAAATAAAAATGAAATCAAAATAAAGTTCTCAATCCATCAAGTAAAACATAACTGACCAAAACATTGATAAATCAATGGAGCAATCGATTATCTAACTCAAATTAAGAATTTCTACTCAGCCAATCGATTGGGAAATCGATTTCCTGAAGGTTTTCAGTGAAATTTGTACTCTGGGCTTAATTCAATCGATTGGGAAATCGATTTCGTGAATAACTGAGCCCCTGTATTAAAGCCATTCGATTTCCAAATCGATTTTGTCAAATTGGCTGAGTTCCTGTATTGGCCAAATCGATTTTGTCGAATTGGCTGAGTCCATGTATTGGCCAAATCGATTTCCAAATCGATTTTTTCAAAATGGCTGAACTCTTATTCCAATCGATTGCCAAATCGATTTTGAGGAATAGTTTTTAATAGAATCGATTTGGGAATCAATTTCCCTATATGTTTTTCTAAAACTTCATAAACTAACTCAATCACATTCACACACAACTCCAAAACATCACACTTAGCAATTCTAATACAATCAATACAACATAAAGAGCTTCGAAATAGTTTTGCAATCAAACATGCTATCACACAATTCCCTAAACATAACTCTTAGTAAAATCAACACAATCACAATGACATCTCAAGTTCAAACACTCAATCATAAACTTGAAGTAAACACACTTACACACAATTTCAAAAGATAACACTTATCAGTTACAATGCAATACTCACACGGACAAGATGAACCAACAAATCACACAAAATCTTCTTGACGCGACAATCCCCCCACAGACAAGATGACCCAACAAATCACATGGAATCACCTTGACGCAACAATCCCCACACCGACAAGATGAACCAACAAATCACATGGAATCATCTTGACGCGACAATCCCCACACAGACAAGATGAACCAACAAATCACATGGAATCACCTTGACGCAACAATCCCCACACAGACAAGATGAACCAACAAATCACATGGAATCACCTTGATTCAACAATCCCCACTCAGACAAGATGAACCAACAAATCAAATGGAATCATCTTGACGCGACAATCCCCACACAGACAAGATGAACCAACAAATCACATGGAATCACTTTGACGCAACAATCCCCACTCAGACAAGATAAACCAACAAATCACATGGAATCACCTTGATGCAACAATCCCTACTCAGACAAGATGAACCAACAAATCATATGGAATCACCTTGACGCAACAATCCCCACACA
>JBBPBS010000451.1:791947-821989 GCA_037974835.1 Cicer judaicum
ATCACATGCAATCACGTTGACGCAACAATCCCCACTCAAACAAGATGAACGAACAAATCACCTTGACGCAATAATCCCCACTAAGACAAGATGAACCAACAAATCACATGGAATCACCTTGACGCGAAAATCCCCACACAAAGAAGATGAACCAACAAATCACATGGAATCAACTTGATACAACAATCCCCACTCAAACAAGATGAACCAACAAATCACGTGGAATCACCTTGACGCAACAATCCCCACTCAAACAAGATGAACCAAAAAATCACATGGAATCACCTTGACGCAACAATCCCCACTCAGACAAGATGAACCAGCAAATCACATGGAATCACCTTGACGCGAGAATCCCTGCAAGGATAAGATCAACCAAAAAATCACATGGAATCATCTTGTAGCCCATGGACAAGATGAACCAACAAATCACATGGAATCACCTTGACGTGACAATCCCCACACATACAAGATGAACCAACAAATCACATGGAATCACCTTGACGCAACAATCCCTACTCAAACAAGATGAACCAACAAATCACATGGAATCACCTTGACGCCACAATCCCCACTCAGACAAGGTGAACCAACAAATCAAATGGAATCACCTTGACGCGACAATCCCCACACAGACAAGATGAATCAGCAAATCACATGGAATCACCTTGACGCAACAATCCCCACTCAAACAAGATGAACCAACAAATCACCTTGACGCAATAATCCCCACTAAGACAAGATGAACCAACAAATCACATGGAATCACCTTGACGCGACAATCCCCACACAAACAAGATGAACCAACAAATCACATGGAATCAACTTGATGCAACAATCCCCACTCAAACAAGATGAACCAACAAATCACGTGGAATCACCTTGACGCAACAATCCCCACTCAAACAAGATGAACCAAAAAATCACACGGAATCACCTGGACGCAACAATCCCCACTCAGACAAGATGAACCAACAAATCACATGGAATCACCTTGACGCGACAATCCCCGCAAGGATAAGATGAACCAAAAAATCACATGGAATCATCTTGTGGCCCATGGACAAGATGAACCAAAAAATCACATGGAATCATCTCGTGGCCCATGGATGAGATGAACCAACAAATCACATGGCATCATCTCAGTTACCACTATCATTGTGAAATGCCTGAGCATACCGTAACTTTATCCACGACAATCGTTAAGTAAATGCAGATATTAAAAGATTCTTCATTTTTAATACTCATTTAACTTAAACGACTCTCACAACAAACATTAAGTAAACAAGACATTAAGAGATTCCCCATTCTTAATACTCATTTAACTTAAACGATTTTCAAAACAAACATTAAGTAAACCGAAATATTAAGAGATTCCCCATTCTTAATACTCTTTTAACTCTAATGGTTTTCAATTTCCACTAAAAAGAAACTCAAACATTTTGTCAAATCCATTCCACAATTCACACCAAATCACATCAATTCATTCTTTTCACAAAATCCAAACAAACGCATCTCAAATTTCATAAATATTAATTAAGCACATGCCAAACACGACGACACAAATCAACGCAACCCACCACTCAAACACAACAAATTTCATTTACTCAAAATCATACATAAATGAGTTAAATTCCTTTTCCACGAAACATTCATCAATATCACCCAAAACCTAACTCTAAGATTTTACCCATAAAGCCTTAGATTCATTTTCCCCAATTCAACACTTTAACCCTAACAAAATTCTTTTCCACCCAACCACAGATAAGTCCCTGAATGCAAACTAAAAGTTTGGAATGAGCCCTTACCTCCACGTTAGCTTTGACGTGCAATTACGGTACCGCGAGTAAATCCGGTAAAATCTCCACTCGCAACGTCGCTTCCAAAGTTGGTTGCCTAGCACCGTAGCATGGTAGTGAACAACTTTCCCTTCTATCTCTTTGCGAAACGAAGCTTAGATCTAGATGAAATGGGGAGGTTTGTGTTTAACGGTTTTGAAATCCCTAATACCGTTTTTCTTCGTTTTCAAATCAAAGAGGAAGAGTGAAGTTGAGAAATCTTTGCTTTCTCACCCACCAAGCCTTGAATCCTTTTCTTGAAGCAAAAGGAAGCACTATATATATATATATATATATATTACTTACTATATATACATATATATATATATATATATATTAATATATTATAATTAAAACACAACCAACAATTATCTAACAACTCTTACCCCCATCATTTCATTCCCCTCTTAGTCTAATTTAATAAAAATATCTATTGGGAAGTTTTATTTTTTTTTAAAAATGTCACTTGTTACAAAAAAATTAATTTATCTATTAATTGAGTTGCGATGAGAATATATATTTTTCTGAAAAGATAATTTGAGAAGTGATGTGTAATGATATTTTTTTTTTTAAATTTCTATAAAGTTATTAATTATAATATATATATATATATATATATATATAAAAGAAAGTAAATGAAGCTAAGCTGGAAACACTTCCCTACCGCTCGCGAGATTCTTCTTCTTTCTTCCTCTGTTTTGCAAACCAAGTGTTGGTAGAAAAACCAAAAACACAAATCTTCCGTTCTCTTCTAGATCTAAGCTCCCATTCAAGAATTGTTAGGAGGGAAAGTTACTCCTCTCCACACTACAGTGCTTGTGAGTTAATTTTTTTTTTAAGGTAAGACACTTAATTCCTCCTCCTTTTTCCTAAATTTGTAAATGTTATACGGTGGGGGGTATGAGTGAAGTTTTTGAGTTCTTAACAAATCCTTGTTGTTGTTGTTGATTTTGTTAGAAATGGTTAAAAAAAAGGAAATTGATTTTTGATGTGTTTGAGTTACGTAATGTAATGAGTTATTTTTAAATGAATGATTTTAACTAAGGTTGAAATTAAAAAAAAAATGGAAATTACTCTTGGACTGAGTTTTAAAAGAAAAAGTTTAGAGTATTTGATTAACTCAAATTTTTGGTGCTTTAATAATCGAGGTGTGTATGTTTGATTTGGAAAATATTCGTTTGATTTAATTTTAACTAAATAATGTAGGGGATTTGGTTTTAAAACTTTGGTGTGTGAAAAGAATAAAAATTTTGGAATTTTGTTGTGGTTGGATAAATTTTAGTTGTGAACAAATTATTACAAATATTTATATTTATGTAGTTAATTGCTTGTGTCTCGAAAAGGAATCAAAACCGTTGGCACCGAGTTAGCGGTGGGAAGAACTATGATATATTAATGTTGTTGGGGTGATTAAAGAAAAATAAAATATTTAATATATTTTAAAAGGAATGAAACTATTTCAAATAGTTATAACCTTGAAACTAGAAAAAAATATTTATTGATATATTTTATGTGGTTATGTAGTTATTTGGAACAAATAAATAATAATTTAAAAAGTATCAAAAAATCTGAAAAATTAAAGGATGTTAATTTGTAGAAATATTTTTTATATGTTGAAAGTCTGTTGTGGTTAATACTACTATTAGTTATTACTCATTGTAATCTCTTTTAGTAAAATATATTCTAAGGGGGTTATGAGTAAGAAAGGATTTGTAAGGTAGTTAAAATTTAAAGGATTAATTTGACTAAGTCAAACACTATTTGATTAAAGGTTTTGGCACAAACGAGATTTTTCGTTGTGTTTGATTGTGGTAGTGATAATCGTTGGAAACACCATAACTAAGGTAACGGATCCTTCCAAATTTTATTTTGCATAAAGGGACTCTATATGTGTGATTGATGTATGATTAATGTTTGATAATTAATTTTGACGTTAATATATACATTTATAGTGAAAATTTGATTTCTTACTTGTTATGGACTTATGATTAAATTTGATGTGATTAGTGTGTGTTCAATGTGTGAATTTTTGGAGATTGAGTTTGAGGTGATTATGTGTTCAAAATTGAAATATGTGTGGTTGATGTGTGTTGAGGTATGAATTTGTGGTGATTAAGTTTTGATGTGATTATGTTTTCATAACTGATAATATATGCGTTATGAATTATATTGAGGAAAATCTGTTTTGAGAATACTCTTTAACAAAGGAATGCAAATGAAAAATATGGAATTGGCTATAGACCAAATAGGAATGCTCAAAAGAATCATAAATTTTTTGGATCAAAGCCAGTTCATGATGTTTTCATTAAACCAACTCAAAGTACATCCTCTGCTTTTTCATGCCATTTTTGTTGCAAAAAGGGACATATATCTTTTGATTGTAAACTGAAAAAGCTTGCTGACAAGGGATGGAAACAAGTTTGGAGAGTAAAGAAACATGTGATTGAGACTAACCCTCAAGGACCAAATCTAAATTGGGTACCTAAAACCAAAGTCTGCATTCTGTTTTGCAGGCCTGCTTAACATCCAAAACTCACTCATGGTACCTAGATAGTGAATGTTCCAAGCATATGACTAGAGACAAATCAAAATTCATATCTCTGAATTTGAAAGAAGGAGGATATGTAAAGTATGGTGACAACAACAAAGGCAAAATACTTGGTGCTGGAGACATAGGGAGTGAGTCAACAACGGTAGTCAAGGATGTTCTCTATATAAAAGGTTTGAAACACAACCTGCTTAGCATTAGTCAACTTTGCGATAAAGGCTACCAGGTATATTTTACATCACATACTTGTAAACTTGAGCACAAGGAAGATGATAGCACGAAATTGGTAGGTGAAAGGGTAAATAATATATACATGATTGATCTTGACTCTTTGCCTACAAATAATGTTTGCTGTTTGTTATCTAAATTTGATGAAGATTGGTTGTGGCACAAGAGAATAGCTCACATACATATAAACCATCTTAACAAACTTGTTAGCAAACAACTAGTGCTAGGTCTTCCAAATAGAAAATCTACTAAGGACAAATTATGTTACTCTTGTGGGGAAAGTAAATTGGTCAAGTCCTCTTTCCCACCAATAGACTCAGTACAAACTAATAGAGTTCTACAATTGATTCACATGGATCTATTTTGTCCCTCTCAAGTAAAACGTTTTGGAGGAAATCTTTATGGCTATGTTTTAGTTGATCATTTATTTAGATATACATGGACTTATTTTCTGTCTCACAAAAGTGATGCCTTCTCAATTTTCAAAAAATTTGCAAATCAAGTTCAAAATGAGAAGAATCAGAAAATAGTTTCCATTAAAAGTGATCATGGTGGAGAATTTCAAAATGAATCTTTTGACAATTATTGTGATCAAAAAGGAATTCACCACATTTACTCAACCCCAGGAACTCCACAACAGAATAGAATTGTAGAAAGGAAGAATAGAGCTCTAGAAGAACTTGCTAGAACAATGCTTAATGACTCAAGCTTCCAAAATACTTTTGGGCTGATGCAATAAACACAGCTACTCATATGATAAATATAGTTCTAATTAGGCATATCCATAGAAAAACACCCTATGAAATATACAAAGGTAGAAAACCAAAGATTGCCTATTTTAGAGTCTTTGGATGCAAGTGTTTTGTACTGAATAATGGAAAAGAGCATCTAGGGAAATTTGACTCTAAGGCAGATGAGGGAATTTTTCTAGGATATTGACTATCTAGTAAGGCCTATAGGATCTACAATAAAGGAACTGTGCCATAAATATCACAAAGAATCCTGTTATGCACTCAAGAACAAAGCATATAGTGATTAGACATCATTTCATTAGGGATCAATACCAAAATAGTAATATCATGCTTGAATATATTAATACATCTGATCAATTAGATGATATCTTTACCAAAGCCCTACCCAAAGAAAGTTTCTTCTATATTAGAATGAAACTTGGTATAATGGATTAAAATGAAATATGATCTCTGTAGAAAATCGATTGAAACATTGATGTTTTCTCTAAATTTACTAACTTGCAATAGATAAGTCGATTTGCACATCAATTATACTGTGTCAAAATTTCAAGTCAGTATTACAAAATTGAATTCAAAAGCGATTTATGACACACAAGCAACTGAAGAAACAACCCCTATCAATCTTGATAGTTCTGAATCTTATGGTGAGGAGACACTTGCTAAGGCTAATATAGCAGTCTCTACCTCTCCCATTGGTGATAATGAGGAACAACCCTAGATTAGTTGTTTAGGCATTTGTTTTCTTTGTTGTTTTGTAATTTTTTTTCCAGTATATCTCTTTTAATAGCTTTTGAATCATTATTCTCTCTGGTGTTATCTTTTTGAATTTAATGAAAAAGGGGGAGAATTTTAATGAATTTAACTTGGAGAATTTGAATGAATTTTTAACTTGTGCTTATGCTTATCTTATCATGTATACTGAAAATTGAATCTGAAATTTGAAATTGAAATGAATCATGAATTGTATAATTCAGGGGGAGTTTTAAATAAGAGTTATTATAAAGTTAAGTTTTAATTTTGAAATGTAAACTCAGTTAAATTGTATGTTTGTCATTTAATCAAAAAGGGGGAGATTGTAAGATATATGCCTCCTTGACTATGATTTTGATATAACTTCCAAACATACAATATATATGCATTATCTGATTAATCTAATAGTTTGGGTTGAGATACATTTCAGGAAAGAATCAAATACTACACTTGGACAAATCTTGGATCTCAAGCAATCAAGCAAAGATTGATCATATCATACAAGGCTTGAAGATAATGTGTAAATTTGTCTATTTTTCATAGTGTTTATTAGTTAGATTCATCATTATGATTTCACACATCTAATATTTGCCAATTAAAATTGAAATCATAAAATAAGTGTGTTAATCAATCAATTGGTAAATCAATTGGTTAATCGATTTTTTGATTCATTGAACAAAGTTTTCATTGAGTTAATCAATTAGCAAATCGATTTTCTGATTCACATAACAAAGTTTGCACCGAGTTAATCGATTAGCAAATCGATTACTTAAATGTTTTTATTAGACATGTGTTCTATGATTAAAAGAAATCGATTGGACAATCGATTGATATACTTGTTTTCACTGAGTTAATCGATTAGCGAATCGATTACTTAAATGTTTTGATCAGACCTGTGTTCTATGATTAAAAGAAATCGATTGGACAATCGATTGATATACTTTTCTTAAGTTACAAGCTTTCTACTAATCAATTAGTTAATCGATTGCATGAATGAATTAGTTCATCATTTATCAAAAACATATTGCATAATCGAATGGCACGTCGATTTTAATTAAATATATGAGTTACAGGGACAAATCAGTCGATTGGCAAATCGATTTGATTAAGTGTCTGAGTTATAGGGAGAAATTAGCCCATTGCTAAATCGATTATGTTAATGGAAGGGAATCGACTGAGTAATCGATTGTTTGATCTCGCATTTTGAACAAAATAATTATAATCCATTATTCAATCGACTCTGATATGAACTGAGTATCAGTTTCTGATATATGCATTAAAAAAATCGATTAGCAAATCGATTAGTTCATCTATTTCAAGAATTTCAAGAAAAACAAGAAATGCGAAATTGATTAGGAAATCGATTGATCTGGTAATACGCATTAATAAAATCAATTGGGAAATCGATTTGTCTGAAGTTTTTCTGAAACTATATAAACTGAATCAATCACAATTTTTACAACAGATAGAAAAAACTGAAAGAATTTCATTGGCTTTTCGAAAAATACACTTTAAGAAAAATTGTTGTAACTCACAAACATTATTGGCAAATACTTAGTGTGAGAATTCATTTTAATTGAATCAAGTGTTTTAGTCTTTTTGAAAGAACCATCTTTGTAAAAGAAAGAGAGTGGAAATCCAGTATTGTGAAACTAGTGGTCATCTTTTAGAGTGTGTGTGATCATCTAAAAGAGATCTCAATCTGATCTTGCTAGAGCTTGGTGATTAGTTCTTAAGGATAGATTAGTTGTTGTTGGAAATCCAGTATTGTGAAACTGGTGGTCATCTTTTAGAGTATGTGTGATCATCTAAAAGAGATCTCAATCTAATCTTGCTAGAGCTTGGTGATTAGTTCTTAAGGATAGATTGGTTGTTGTTGTAGATTGATGTTGAGTTAGATGTATAGGCATTGAAGTGCTTGAAAGTCTGTAAACATACTCAAATTATTTCTAGTAAAGGCTGGAATCAGTAATTAATTTCGGGACTGGATGTAGACTATCGAATAGATAGTTGAGAAAAATCCCTGGTGCACACTTCTCTATCTCTATACTCTTTATATTGATAATACATGTGTTCTTGAATATCAGTTTTGAATAAGTTTTGAATCTATATCTATCTCTATACTCTTTATCTTGATAATACATGTATTCTTGAATCTCAGTTTTGAATAAGTTTTGAATCTATTATTGTTAAATTGGAATTAATATTAAACAAGTTGGTTTTAATATTAAGTTCATCACTTAGGAAGGAATTGGATAATCTGGTTAATAATATTGTGTACAACTTCCTAAGGATAGAGGCCATTCCACCAACAAGAGATTCATGTCCTACATTGCAAGAGGATCCAATTGTTGATGCTCCTCAAACATATGCAGCAAATGTATACAATCCTCAAGCCATCTATGATATGTCATCTAACAAGTACAATCCTGGTTGGAGAAACCATCCCAACCTGAGATGGGGGAATTCATCGTCACAACAACAACCTAGGCAGCAGAAACAACAACAACAAAATATTCTTCAATAGCAAAAACAATGCACCTTCATTAGAGGACCTCGCTAAGCAGATGGTTTGTCAAGAATCTCCAATTTCAACAAAGAACAAATTCCACCATTCAAAATTTTGAAACAAAGATTGGTCAGCTAGCAACTTCAATTAATCAATTGCAAACTCAAAGGTCAAACCAATTGCCTGTATAGTTAGTAGTAAATTTTAATGCTCCCAATGTTAGTGCAATTACATTGAGGTATGGGAAAGTTGTTGAATTACCAAAGGTACTAGAAACTACAGTGAAAAATAACAAGGTTGATGAGGACACTTTGATACCTGCAACTATTTATGTTGAGCAAAATATACCACTTCCTTTTCCTCAATGGGCAGTGAAGATTAAGAAAATGGATGACGCAGATAAGGACAAGGAGATCTAGGATACATTTAGGAATGTGGAAGTGAATATTCCTCTCCTTAAAGCAATTAAACAGATTCCAAGATTTGGAAAATTTATAAAAGATTTGTGCACACACAAGAGAAGGTTAAAATTTAATGAAAGAGTAAACATGGGGCGAAATGTTTCAACCCTCATTCAGCCCATGCCTCATAAATGCAAAGATCGAGGAATATTTTCCATTCCATGTACCATAGGCAATAGTCAATTTGAAAATGCTATGTTAGATTTAGGAGCTTCCATTAATGTTATGCCTACATCTATTTTTTACTCTCTTACTCTTGGACCTTTATAGAGTATAAGTGTTACCATTCAATTTGCAAACAAGAGCAATGCTCGTCATGCAAGACTTGTGGAAGATGTACATGTTCGAGTTAATGCATTGATATTTCCTGCATATTTTTACATTCTGGACATGGAGGGAGAGGGAGAGAAATAGTCCAATAGGGCACCTATCATCTTTGGTAGAAAATGATGTGCTAGAACAAAAATTGATGTGCATGTTCGAATTCTATCCATGGAATTTGCTGATACCATTGTAAAGTTTAATATCTTTGATGCTATGAAACACCTCATGGAAGAGCATTTTGTTTATCAAATTGAATTGCTTGCTGATTTGGTTGATAACAATTACCCCGATATGTTTGCTACTGATTTTCCTTCATTATCAAGTTTTGATGATACTTATACTTGTGAATTATGTACAGATACTCAAATGTGCTATGTGTGTGCTAAGACCGAAGTTGCCTTGTAGATTGATCATTCTGCTGATATTGATATTTCTAATAACATAGTTGATTTTGCAGACTTAGCTTCAACCACTGGTGTTTTTCCTTCAATTGAACAACCACCAACTATAGAGGTTAAACCACTTCTTGAAAATTTGAAATATGCATATTTAGAAGGAAGTGGCAAGTTACCTATGATTATTTCAGCCAAACCTGAAGATGGACAGGAAGAGAAGCTGTTACAAATTTTGAGAAAACACGAGAAGGCAATCAGATGGACCTTGGCTGATATTTCTAGTATTAGCCCATCCATGTGTATGCATAGGATACTACTGGAGGATGGGGTAAAATCAGTCTGGCAGCCCCAAAGGTGACTTAACCCATTAATTATGGATGTTGTATAAAAAGAAGTGACCAAACTTTTACAACCAGGAATTATATACCCCATCTCTGATAGTCAATGGGTGAATCTGGTGCATGAGACTAATCCAAACAACTAGAAATGATCATTTACCTTTACCATTCATTGATGAGATGCTTGAATGGGTTGTTGGTAGGTCACATTATTATTTTCTTCTTGGTTTTTCTAGGTTTTTTCATATCCATATTGCACCAAAGGACCAAGAAAAGACCGCGTTCACTTGCCCTTTTGGCACATTTGCCTATAGAAGGTTCCCTTTTGGCCTATGCAATGCTCATGTCACTTTTCAACGTTGCATGATTAGTATTTTTGCTGATTTCATAGAAAATTGTATAGAAGTTTTCATGGATGATTTTACTGTGTATGGTTCCTCATTTGATGCATGTTTGAACAATTTAGATAGAGTTTTGCATAGATGTTTTAAAACTAACCTTGTGCTGAATTATGAAAAAGTCATTTTATGGTTGAACAAGGCATAGTTTTGGACATGTGATCTCTCAAAATGGAATAGAAGTGGATCTTTCAAAGATTGATGTGATTTCTAATTTTCCATACCCATCTTGCGCGTGTGAGATTCTTTTTTTCCTTGGCCATGCATGTTTTTATAGGCACTTTATCAAGGATTTCATCAAGATAGCTCTTCCGTTGTCAAATGTGTTGCAAAAAGATGTCAGTTTAACCTGTGGTGACAAATACAAGAAGGCGCTTGATTTCTTAAAGGCAACACTGACCTCTACTCCCATAATTCAGCCA
This sequence comes from Cicer judaicum, assembly GCA_037974835.1. Classification (NCBI taxonomy): domain Eukaryota; kingdom Viridiplantae; phylum Streptophyta; class Magnoliopsida; order Fabales; family Fabaceae; genus Cicer; species Cicer judaicum. The sequence goes on from JBBPBS010000451.1 coordinate 802,911, forward strand.
CCCAATTGGACCCTTACTTTCGAAATTATGTATGATGCATCTAACTATGCAGTGGCAGTAGTCCTTGCACAAAGGGTTCGTAAGGTTGCCCATGTTATTTATTATGCTTCTAGGACTTTAGATTATGAACAGGCTAATTATACTACCACTGAATAGGATGTTTTAGCTATTGTTTTTGCACTTGATAAGTTTAGATCATATTTGCTAGGTTCGAGGGTAGTTGTCTTTACTGACCATGCAACTTTGAAGTTCTTGCTGAAGAAACCAGAAGCAAAACCGAGATTCATCCGATGGATGTTGTTATTTCAAGAATTTGATTTAGATATTAAAGATAAAAGTGAAGCTGAAAATTTGGTGACATATCATTTGAGCATAATAGAAATGGATGGGGACCTCATCCCCATTCAAGATGACTTTCTTGATGAGCAACGACCACAATTGTGTGAGGTAACTATCTAATTATTTAGTTAATTATCTAGTTGTAGGATTCCTTCCTATAGATGCATCCAATACACAAATACACAAACTTAAAAGTGATGCCAAATATTATGTGTGGGATGATCCATATATGTGGAAATTTTGTAGTGACTAGGTGTTTAGGCGATGTGTTTCCCACCATGAGGCTCAATCCATTCTTCATTTTGTCATGCCTGTCAAGCATGGGGGATAATTATGGGACATTTTGGTCCTCAACGGACAACAACAAAAGTATTAGACTTGGGTTTCTTTTGGCCCACTTTGTTTAAATATGCTTTTGAGACTTACAAAACTTATGAATAGTTCAAAATAGAAGGAACATCAATCACTCGTAGGAGTGAGATGCCTCAACAACCTATGCTTTTCTGTGAAGTATTTGATGTGTGGGGCATTGAATTTATGGACAATTTTCCTGTATCTTTCGGTTTGGTCTACATTTTACTAGAGCACCGTGCTGATTGGGCGGTCAAGAGTTGTAACGTTGAGATGAAGAAATCAGGTTTGGAGAGAAAACTTCAATTGCAACAACTTGAAGAGCTTAGACTGGCAGCTTATGAGAACTCTCAGATCTATAAGGAAAAAAGTAAGTACTTTCATGATAAGATGATTTCTAGGAAGGAATTTTCCATCGGCCAAAAAGTTTTATTATAAAACTCCCGTCTAAATATTAAGGCTGGGAAACATCAATCATAGTGAATTGTCCCTTTTTTGTTACTAAAATTTTTCCTTATGGTGTAGTGGAAATAAAAAGTGAAAACACCGAGAAATCGTTTAAAGTAATTGGACAACACCTCAAGCTATTCCATGAGAGCTTTGTGTTTGAAGATGCTTCCATAGAACAACTCTCCTTGGAAAAGCACACCTACACTGAAGTTTGAATAGGGAGATCCCTTTCCTTACTCTTATTTTTTTCTTGTTACTTTCATTGAGGACAATGTGTCATTTAAGTATGGGGTATTATTTAGGATTTTATTTATTATATATTAAAAACAGAAAAAAATAAAAATAAAAAATGGATATTTCACTACATGCTTTTAATCAGATTTTGTGGTTGTAAATGTTGAATAGTATCTTTGCATTCTTGGTAAAATAAATTGGACTAAAATGCTAAATTGCGTATCACTTGTGATATGTCATTAACCTTTGTGGGATTTTTTACCCTTATTATGAATGGAATACATTTTTCTATCTTGTTTTTTTCTTGTATGTTATCTCACTCATGAATGCTAGTTACGCCAGAAACTGACTTGACTTTTGTCCGCAGGCATATATTGAATATTTGGAATTGCATCTATTGTTTTGCTCGGAGTGCAAAAGCTTAAGTGTTGGAGAATTTGATCATAGCATTTGGGCACATGTTTCTAGCTTTTTAGTTTGGTATTTTAAAAGCTCTTTATAGCTTAGAATAATATTTCTAGCTTTTTTCTAAAATTTGGGTCGAAATTGAATTATAATTTTATTATTTGAATTTTGACCATTTCTTGCTCTGTAAGGCATAACTTGAGCTTTGGATATTGGATTGGTGAATACGAGCACGTGTTGGAAAGCTAAAAATCAGAGCTACAACTTTTGTGTTGGAATAAAAGCCCAATGCCGAACTTTACTGGGCCTATATTGCGGATTTTGTAATATGGACTTTTGTAATAATTTTAAATAGTGGGCACTTGTTTCTAAACCCTAAAGTCCAATTTCGAGTACTATATATTGGGAGTTTTTTTTTTCTTTTCTAGCATGAGGAAATTTTAGGATTCAGATTGATAGAATAAATAAACACTTTTTATTTTAATTTCATGGAAGGTTAATTTTATAAGATTAATCCACACATTTATAGCTTAATCAATATATTGAGATTCGGGTTACACTATCTATTTCGCGCCATGATTCTATTTATGTTTATTTGATTATATTGATATTCTGATGGCTTAAATTGAATTTCAATATGAACGATTAGATTCATTTGACAGAATTTGGTTTGGGTTTCTAATTTAATTGAATTATAATTTAGCGACGCTTGATCGTTAATGGTAATATTTTGATGATTACGATGCTTAATCCGATCAAAGAAACCGAATCCACACTAGATTGATTACACTTGTTTGACCAATTCTATAATCAAATAAGAATAGACTCACGAATTAGAAATTAAACTCATCGATAGAATATGTTATAGGTCTGAAACTCGAATTAGTAGATTTATCGATTTGCTCATATGTTAAAACAAAAGTTCTAAAAAAACTCCATTCTAATTTCGACTTTCAATTTGGTTAATATTATTATATCAGAAGTCCTTGCGAGTTAAGTTGTTCATTCGCCGAAATAGACTATGTTAAACTTTAGATATGTGCAGGTTACTGATCACAAAAATTGGTAAAATTTGTGTATTAGGGTTTGAAGCAAAGGAAACTGGGAATTATAATTCAACAAATGAGAAAAGAACATAATGGCGCAACAATATATTGAAATCTCCAAATTAAAAAATAAACCCTAGATCTACTAAACTCATTAAAACCAAATCGCAGAACCCTTGATTTTCTAGATGTTCCATGTCAACCCTTTGGGTTTTAGATGATCCGCTTTGTTGTTAACCTTATCATTTTCATTTAATTCGATGTAGATTTTGGTCATGCTAACTCTTTGGTCGTATTCACTTTCCTTGATCATTTCTTTGTTCACGCATTTTGTGATGGTAGTTATGGGTTGTTGAGTAACCTTGATAGGGAGCCATAAAACAACGATTGAGAATTCTTTGTCTTTGTGTGCATTAGCAAACCTCCAAAATTCTTTATCCAAAGCATCATAGACGTTTAGTTGTTCAAGGGTAAAGTAGACCGATCACTCGACCCGAGCAAAATCTTCAATAAAGTCAAACCTATCCTCTCCAAGGATGGCAAAGTCAACTTGAAGTTCTTTTCTTTGAGAATGTGAATTTTGTTCACGTTGCAAGCCATTTGTAGGAGAAGGAAGAGTGGAACTTGAAGCCATTTTTGAATCAAGAATAAATTTTTAGAGAAGATTGAAACGGTTTCAAGGATACAAAAGTGTGGAAAATAATGTGAAGGTAATTAGTGAAGAGTTACTAATGAGTGTTTTGTTTTTGATAAAACATTTAAGTTTCTAAAAACTAACATGTACACATATTAAACAAAAGACAACACTTGTTAGGACATTGAGTGATCACACACTTTTCAATAAAATTGTTCAAATAATAAATTGAATTTTAATCAGCTAAAGATAAATAGGAGAAACTCAATTTATTAGAGGCAGAACATACATGTTTAACCAAAACAAATTGTTTTACATGAGGCAAACTACACTTGCTTTCAAAGGGAAAATAATGTTTGTTCTGACCAAAGGTAGGTGCATACAGAGAATGTAGTATCAATCCTTGATGAATTAAATGATTAAAATTTTCTTTATAAAATTGAAAATATCTTTAGCAAAATTTTATGTCTAAAATGCCCTTTTGAAGAGAGTCGTTGAAAAAGTGATGTTTAATCTCTATATGTTTTGTGCTCAAATGTAAAATAAAATTTTTGGTTAAATAAATGGCATAAGTATTATAAAAAAATAAATATAGGAATGTTACTCTAATTTATTTTGTAATCTTCTAGTTACGTTTCATCCACAATAGTTGAGTGTTGCAACTAGATGAAGAAATATACTACTTCTATAGTAGATGGAGCAATAGTTTCATGTCTTTTTCTTGACTAGGAGATCATATTTTCACCAAAGAAAGTGCAACTTCCACTAGTGCTTTTCCTACCTACCTTATATCCAATATAATAAACATCTATAAAATGACTAATATGCAATTAGAAGATTGCTTATAGAACAACCGTGATTAGCAGTACCTTTCAAATATTCAAAGATTATTTTATTATCAGTTAAATGGGATTCTTTAGGATCACATTGAAATCTTGCACACACACTCACACGAAACAAAATATCAGACATGGATGCAGTTAGATAAAAGAAAGAACCAATTGTTCCTCTGAATATCCTTTGATCTGATTCATCCTTATCAAGAGAAAAAATATGGTGCATAGGGGTGCACATGTGTTTATACTCATCAATATTAAAATTCTCAATAAGATCTGTTGTATTTTTGCTTTGATAAAAATCCACTTGGTTCCAATAGGTTTCTTTTCTTTGAGATTGAACACTAGACTATATGCATTATTACTCTTAAACTAGTTTAATTCTTCTTGCATAACCACTATCCATCCATATTCTGATAGGGCTTCATCTATTGATGCAGGTTCAATTTCAGACAAAAGTCAATATTGATGTTTGTTTTGAAGCAAACCTTGTCTTCAGAGGATCTTTCAGATTTCTTATGATCAGAGTGTCTGAATGTGATTATTTGTACTTCCATCCAAGTATAGGTTCTCATTTACCTTTAATGGTAGATGGTTCATCATTATTTAATTATATGTTATCCTAGTCATTTCTTTATACTTCCTCCAATCTTCTGATTCATTAAATCTGCAAAATCTTCATCAATCTTTGACTTTTTATGGTCCATCTTCTTGTCATCAAACTTGACATGGATTGATTCTTCAAAAATCAGAGACTCTTTATTGTGTACTATTTAGGCCTTAGACCTTTTAGAGTATCCCAAAAAGATTTACTTTAGAGATCGTGAATCAAACTTGCTAAGATTCTCTTTTGTTAGGAGAATATAATATAGACATCCAAATTGATGAAATGTTGGGCTTTATTCCTTTCTGAAGTTCATAAGGAGTCTGATTAAGACTACGGCTTATATAGATTATACTTTGAATATAGCATGTAGTATTTACTACATATGCACAAAACTGCTTTGAAACTTTCAATTCATTAATCATGGTGGATGCCATTTCTTGAAGAGGTATGTTTTTTCTTTGTACAACACCATTTTGTTGGAGTGTTCTAGGAGAAGAAGAAATATGTAAAAATACTATTATCTTCAGAGAAGTTTTTAAAGAGTTTGTTTTCAAACTCACCACCATGATCCCTAGGAATTATTGTGATACAAAAACCTTTTTCATTTTGCACTTTTTTGCAAAAGGTAGTGAAGATCTTATGTGACTCATCTTTGTGTTTAAGAAATATTACCCATGTTTATCTGAAATAGTCATCAACAATAACAAGTTCAAACTTTTCACCACCTACATAAGTTGTCTTTAAAGGATCAAAAAATTGATGTGGAAAGGTTAAAGTGGTGTAGATGCATAAACAACATTCTTTGAAATAATGGATGATTTTGTTTCTTCCTCTTTCTTACATGCCTCACAAATAACCTTTTATTTATATTTCATATTTGATAATCCTATTTTACTAGATCAAGACTATTCAACTTTGATATTTCTTTCAAGTTTTGTGTCATATTAGTTTTTTTTCATCCACTAACATGAGACACTTTATTTTTTGTTTTTCTAAATTTTATAAATTTATAAATGTTAGTTTTCCTCTAACTAGTAAATAGTATGAATCCATCTCTTTGACAAATTGTCGTACAAATTTTTTGATTGCACACAACATTATAGACATTCCCTGTTGCACCAATTTTCTCAAAATCCTACATATTCTCCTTCCTTGAGTGTTACTTCTTGGGAATAGACTTTTCTCCTATCATGTGTCATGAGTATCCATTCTATAAGTACTATGATCGGTCTTTCCACGTTTTTCTAAGGATATATGCAATCTAAATTATTGCATCCTTTTGTAGCCATATATGGTTGGGTCCTAGATTGTTAGTTATAAAAGATGCCTTATAGTTCCATGTCTTAAACATAGGAAAAGTTATTTTGTCATGACCTTTCTTAAAGCAATAAGAACAAAAAAAATTCACTGTGTTATGTTTAGGATTTTCCCCGGGTTCTTGAAAACCAATACCTCTTTTAATGTTTATGTTATCACCATAGATCTTATATGCTTCTTTGTTTCTATCTATGTCATTTGCAAGAAACTATTGGAAATAGTTTTCACACTTCACATAATTACAAAAAAAAATTCTTGTGAGGATTTTGGAATATTATTGTTTAAAGTAAGATTTTTCCTTTTCATGGTTTCAAAATTTTCCCAGGGATTTTGTACTTATATGTGAAGTTGGAGCGAGCTTTTATGAGATTTGAGGAAAAATTATGACTTTGGTTTGATAATTTATTTAACATTATTATAAGTTCACCACGAGAAAGTTTTGACAATACCTCAATTTTCTCATCAACAGATTCATTGTCATAGTTAGAGTGAACATTGGCCATTAAAGCCATGTTTTATTTCTCTTCATCATCATCAATGGATTCATCAAAGTCATCACAGGTAGCCATCATACTTTTCTGAATTCTATGGAAGAGCTTCCATTTTAAAGCTTAGGACATTCTGATTTGAAGTGCATTGGCTCTATGTATTAATAGTAGATGATCTATTTCTTCTCCAATTTTTCTTTAATTTTTTTTGTTGTCATTAGGTCATCTAAATTCTTTTCTAGGAAATAATTTCATCCTACTTTTCCACATCTATTGAAATTTCTTTAAGATGAAGGATAGTTCTTCATCATCTATGTCTTCACTTTGATAATCAAGTTCACTATCTTTTGAGTCTTCCTTAGCTTTCAAAACCTTGTAGTTGGCTTTCTTTCGTTTTGACTGGAGAGCAAGAGACTTTGACTTCTTCTTTTATGGTTTCTTTATTGCTACATTTGTTAAACTCCATGAAAGTGATTGCGTTCATAGCGATATTTGACTAAGTTTAAGAGTTCATGATCATGTGAGATGTAGAAACTTCTCAACTTGTTCTTCTTGTATTCTAATCTCTCTTCATCAAATGCAGAAGGTATGTAAACATTACCACCTATAGTTTCATCAATAGAGTTAGTCATAAGAATAGTACGATCTTTTCTCAAACACGGCTAAGTGCTCAGCCATGAGACCACCCTCGAATGCTAATTAAAGACGGAAATATATAAGAAATGGACGTTTGCATTATGTTTTTCTAAAGTAAAAATCTTTTCTAAAAAACAAATACTAATTGAAAGCAAGATAAAGCAATAGAAAATATAGAGATAGAGAAGAGTAACAGAAAACTAGTTTATCGTGGTTCACCATCAACAAAGTAACTACATCTAGTCCTTCACATTGAAGGATTTAGTCAACTAAATCAATTTATTTATCAAACGTGCAATATAACACCTATTAGTCAAGATGATTGTGTTCAGGTCTTCTCAATCTTCTAGCTTAGTAAAGTCAAGTTGTTGGGGGTATGACACACTAATGAGCTTTGTTACAAGAAATTGAATTTAGGTTTTATGAAGAGCTCTCACAAGAGAAGGTTATACAGGTATACACTCATAAGGTAAACAAGTTTTTCAGTAAATATAGAACTTCTTAGGGTTGTTGTATGTATGTTCGTAGTCTAATTTCTCATATATTTTATTGTGTATTTTGCATTGTTGATCACCCACCTTTATATAAAATATTCAAAAGCAATAATGATTTGTTATCATTGTAGTGATTTGCATGAATTCTATACAAACAATGTGAATCGTATCATTCTTTAGAAATCTTGATTCAACTATCAATACTTGTCCATTCAAAATTGATTCAGCATATCTTCATGAAAAATGCAAGAATACTAGAGGATGATCCCGTTAGAAGATATCATTATATTTCTTGAATCAGAGGATACGTTTAAGAGCATACATGGTTTTTCGTTGGAAACTCTAGATGTAATTTTGCAATGGAAAAGTTTTTGATATTATGTTTGGGTTCTCGTGAAATTTAATTTCACAAACTTCATTTTGCTCCAAATCCACGTTTAGCCAAAAGGAACATAATTGATACTTTTGTATTATCCATTTCATGTTTAGATGTATAAAAAAACTTCTTGCCCATTTTGTCTCTAACTACAAAATACACCAAGAGCAATGTTCACATTATATTGTAGTAAAATATATATACCCTTTTTGGAAAATACAAATTTAAAAGTATGCTTAGTTATATAATCCAAACAAATTTTATTTTATAAAATGACATTTGAAGAAAAAATATTCAAACATAAATTACGTTAGAGAAAACTCCATTTTAACTAAAAATACATTTGTAAGATGATGTTTATTCAAAAAGTACATTTGAAAATGTTAATTCAAATGCATAATAACTTTGTTGAGCATAGGATGTTGATTTGTTGACTTCTTCAAATTTCTAGGCTTAGAGGATTGACTTGTAGATCATTGACTTTAAGTAGTGTGTTCACTTTAGAGAGTGTTGACTTTGGAGATCAATACCAATGTGGTAGCTAAATCAAATCCCATCAAACATAAGGATTTATCCATTAATTCAAACCTGAATTATAGCACCTAAATCTATTATTGGAACCAGGTTGGTTTTCCTCTTGTCATTTTGATTATAGCAAATGTATTTTATGAGAATAATTTGTTCGGAAAAATGGCTTCATTAAGTGTGAATCAACTATAACAAGGAAAATCAAATGAAGGTACTAGAGGAAACGACTGGATGAAGCGACTACAAGAAGCTACCAAAGGAAGTGAATAGAGGAAGTGATAAGGATCTCAAGAGCGTGATGATGATTCATATTTTAATAAATTAGGATAAACTTTATTTATTTTAATTTGGTTTGTATTAATTCTTAGTTTGCTATGATTTGGAATTGTAATAGTTTTATTATTGATTTAGTTTTAGTTATGTGTAAGTGAAGATACTTTACTTCCTTACATTAAGTTTATGTTAAAAATAAATAAAAGATGTAAGACCCATATGGGCCTAGAGAATGGTGTCACTTATGACCCATTTAGGTTTAGAGATAGACTTAGTATAAATAAGCATTTAGTAACCTCATGGAAGGGAGATTTTTGAATATTGTTTTTGTGAGGCTTTGCTCTCTAGAGTTCTTGAAAGAATTCACTTTGAACTTATCAAGGTTGTTAATCCTTGTGGCGTTCTCTTTGGCTTATCAATCACTAGATTGTGGCGCCATTTTGTTCTTGATTCGTTTGCTGAATAATAATATTGAGTTTCCTTTACATCAAACCCTAACACTCCAATTCTTCCAATCTTCGTGATCACTAACCAGCGTTCATATCTCGAGTTCTATATATTGGTTTTCGGTGATTCAAAAGCCTAACTTGAGTTTCAGAACGTCATCTTTCACCTCGTTTTGGAATCGGCCGAATCGGAGTTTTACAGCGCCGTTTATCGCATTCTGCAGGTGTACGGGATTTTCACTCAAATTTGTAAGTTTCCGACCTAGAACGATCCTTTTAAGTGAACTATGACTATTAGGTTTATATCAATGATATGAACCTAGTAGTCATAGTTCACTTAAAGGATCGTTCTAGGTCGGAAACTTACAAAATTGAGTGAAAATTGCGTATATCTGTAGAATGCGGTAAACGGTGCTACGAAGCTCCGATTCGGCCGATTCCAAAACGAGGTGAAAGATGACGTTCTGAAACGCAAGTTAGGCTTTTGAATCACCGAAAACCAGTATATAGAACTCGAGATATGAACGCAGGCTACTGATCACGAAGATTGGAAGAATTGGAGTGTTAGGGTTTGATGTAAAGGAAACTCAATATTATTATTCAGCAAAGAAACCAAGAACCAAAATGGTGCCACAATCTAACGATTGATAAACCAATAAGAACGCCACAAGGGTTAACAACCTTGATAAGTTCTAGATGAATTCTTTCAAGAACTCTAGAGAGCAAAGCCTCACAAAAACAATGTTCAAAATCTCCCCCATGAGGTTACAAAATGCTTATTTATACTAAGTCTATCTCTAAAGCTAAATGGGTCATAAGTGACACCATTCTCTAGGCCCATATGGGTCTTACATCTTTTATTTATTTTTAACATAAACTTAATGTAAGGCAGTAAAGTATCTTCACTTACACATAACTAAAACTAAATCAATAATAAAACTATTACAATTCCAAATCATAGCAAACTAAGAATTAATACAAACCAAATTAAAATAAATAAAGTTTATCCTAATTTATTAAAATATGAATCATCATCACGCTCTTGAGATCCTTATCAAGAAGTGACCAAATGATTAGATTAGAGGAACACAAAAGCATGTGTCTGCCTCTGAACATATTCCTCTTAAAGCAACATGCCTCTTAAGGTTACAATGATTGTCTTCGATGTTTGCCTCTAAAGTTTGGGTCAGAAGATTGCCTCCAATTATTGAGTCTAAAGAATGGGTCTGAAGACGACCTCTAAAGACTGTATTTAAAGCATGACTTTAAAACTCTTGTGTGCCTATGATGTGAAGATTTTTATTCCGCGTTGCAAACCACACCATATAGTGCCTCTGATATGAAACCTCTTATGTTCCACTAACTCTAATGATTCAATGATGTGATTTTCCCAAAGCCATTGATTCTAAGTCATGCAATTCTACCTCTGACTATTACCATCCAAGAAACATAGAGTCTGACTCCAACAAACTAATCAATGACTCTGATGGAAAGTCAACGACTTTAATTGAAATAATTAACTTTGAAGAAAAGACTTAGCTGAATCAAAATTTACAAAGACCCTAGAACAAGCCTCAATCTATTCCCGTATGAATAAGTTTTTGAACACAATCTAAAATTGGATATGATTCAAAATTATAATTGAAGAAAATCTTTGACCAAGGTGAAAATAAGATATGGTCAAAATATTTTTAAAAAGAAGATATGGACTAAATATTGTTCAGAAGAAGATATGATCGAATAATGTTCACAAGAAGATATGGAAAAATTTTGTTCATAAGAAGATACACTCATAATTTGTTTACAAGAAGAAACACTCATAATTTGTTCCCAAGAAATATATGATCCAAAATTTACAAGGACAAAAGTGGAACCCTAGTCTATTATATATATAGATATTCAAGGCTGAAGATAAACTTAAAAATCCATATAATTCAAAAAAAAATCTTTTGAGAGCTCAAATTTCCTAAGCATTCAGAGTTCAAAGGTTTAAGTTCTAAAGAAGCACTTGCTCCACGAAATATTTTCTAAGTGTTTTAGTGTGAGAAATCAATTGTAACAATATGTTTAGTAGAAGAAAAACACAATCTGTAGCAAACTTGTGTAACCATATGATCACAAGAAGAAATGTGTGGTTTTTAGATTGTATTGAGAAGACTTGACTTGTAGGGTCAAGGTGTTTGTTTGCCTTGAGTAGTCTATAAGTGTTACGTTGTTTTGAAAAGTCTGACTTGAAGGGTGAGGTCCTGTGTAATTGAAGGATATGAATTAGCGATTAAATCCTTCTAAGTAAAGGGACATGATGTAGCTACCATGTTTGTAGTGAACCAGGATAAATTTGCCTGTTTCACTTTACTTCTACACTCTTTAATTTCGTATTGTCTCAATTTCTTTTAAATCTCATTGCTACTAATTCTCTTCTAAGAAAATCACCAAATGCAAAATAGCTCTTCAGTAAATCATCAAATACAATTCAACTCCCTTCTCATGTTTGAACCTTCAATTGACATCAAGAGCCTGATCTCAAGGCTAACAACATTACATTTTTCTCTAAAAGATCCAAGGATTCAACATGTCTAGATTCAGTGAATTAGGTGTTTAGAAATTATCTGGTTTTTAGATACTTAGTGGATTATTTTTCTGATCAGGATTAATGTATGCAAAAATGTAAATGATAGAAAAATAACGAACAAAGTAAGTTATCCCGATTCCTTACAACCAAGGGTACATGCAGTCCTCTTGCACACCATTAGAGATTTTCCACTATTTGTTAGAATAAGTACAAGTCTAACTCTAAGACTTATGCTACAAATTTCTAACATTTACTCTAAGATAGAACACCACTGTCCTAGTTTACAACACTTGAATAAAGTACACCACTTTCCTCAATTTACACAATAACTTGAATGGGTTTACAACAATGACTTAGATTGAAATCAATAGTGTATAACAATTAAGTACAATGTTAACATACTAATATAATTTCATGTACAATAGAGAACCGTTCTCAATGATATGACAATGTGAAATATGTACTTGAAATATGAAAGTAAGACTTTGAAAAAAATCAAAATATTTCAGAAATTTTGTTCAAAGTTGTTTAAAGATTGATGTCAATAATTTTGTTTGTGTCATTGTATTAACATTTAGGTCATTTACGTCCTCCATAAGCTTATTCTAGTCCATATAGGGATTTTAACCAATCTATTGCATTCAATAATTGTGATTGTGTCATTGGATTAACATTTAGGTCATTTTCGTCCTCCATAAGGGTATACTAGTCCATTTAGAGTTTTTAAACAATCTTGTGCATCCAATAAGTTCTTTTGTGTAATTGGATTATTATTTAGGTCATTTTCGTTCTCCCTAGGGTTATTCTATCTTGTGCATACAATATGTTCGTTTGTTTCATTGGATTAATATTAAGATTATTTTAGTCCTCTCTAAGAATATTCTAGTCCATTTAGGCTTTTAACCAATCTTGTGCATACAATATGTTCGTTTGTTTCATTAGATTAATATTAAGATCATTTTAGTCCTCTCTAAGGATATTCTAGTCCATTTAGGCTTTTAACCAATCTTGTGCATCTAATAAGATCGTTTGTGTCATTGGATTAACATTTAGATCATATACGTCCTCCCTAGAGTTTTTCTCTTCCATTTAGGGTTTTTAACCAATCTTGCACAGCCAATAAGTTCATTCGTGTCATAGGACTAACATTTACGTCATTTTGGTCCTTCCTTGGATTATTCTAGTCCTTTTAGGGTTTTTAACGAATCTTGTACATTGTATAACTGTGTTTGTGTCATTGGATTAACATTTACGTCATTTTAGTCCTCCCTAAGGTTATTCTAGTCCATATCGGATTTTTGACCAATATTGTGCGTACAATAAATTCGTTTGTTTCATTGGATTAATATTAAGATCATTTTAGTCCTATCTCGGGTTATTCTAGTCGATTTAGGCTTTAGATCAATCTTGTGCATCCAATTAGTTTGTTTTTATCATTGGATTAACATTACGATCATTTTAGCCCTCCCTGGGGTTATTGTAGTCCATTTAGGGTTTTAAACCAATCTTGTACATCCAATAATTTTGTTTGTTTCATTGGATTAACGTTTAGACCATGTTGGTCGTCCCTTGGGTTATTCTAGTCGTTTTAGGGTTTTTAACAAATCTTGTGCATCCAATAAGTGTGTTTGTGTCATTGGATTAACATTTAGACCATGTTAGTCCACCCTAGGCTTATTCTAGTCCATTGAGGGTTTTTAACCAATCTTGTTCGTCCAATAAGTCTGTTTGTGTAATTGGATTACCAATTCAATCATTTTCGTCCTCCTTAGGGTCATCTAGTCCATTGAGATTATTTAACAAATCTTGTGCATTCAATAAGTGTGTATATGTCATTGGAATACATTTAGGTCATTTTCGTCCTCCCTAGGGTTATTGTAGTCGTTTACGGGTTTTTAACCAATCTTGTACATCCAATATGTTTGAGTCATTGGATTAATATTTTGGTGATTTCTGTAATCCCTAGGATTATTCTAGTCCATTTAGGGTTTTTACCAAATCTTGTGCATCCAATAAGTTGTTTTTGTCATCGGATTAACATTTAAGTCATTTTCGTCCTCCTTAGGGTAATTATACTCCATTTAGAGTTAATGATCAATCTTGTGCATCCAATAAGTTCGTTTGTATTATAGAATTAACATTCAGATCATTTTAGTCGTCCTAGTGGTTATTGTAGACCATTTACTGTTTTTAACAGATTTAATGCAGCCAATTAGTTCAGTAGTGTCATTGGATTAACATTTAGATCATTTTCGTCATCCTAAGAGTTACTCAAGTCCATTTAGGGATTTTGAACCAATCTTGTTCATCCAATAAGTTCGTTTGTGTCATTGGGTTAACATTTAGGTCATCTTCGTCCTCCCTAGGCTTATTCTAGTCCATTAAAGGTTTTTAACCAATGTTGTGCATCCATTTAGCGTGTTTGTGTCTTTGGGTTATCAATTAATCGTTTTTCCCCCCTAAGGTTATTCTTGTCTATTTAGGGTTTTTAATCAATTTGGGAAATCCAATAAGTTCTTCTGGTTCTTTGGATTAACATTTAGGTCATTTTCGTCCACCCTAGGGTTATCTTTGTTCATCTAATAAGTTTGTCTATGGCATTGGATTAGCAATTAGGTCATTTTGGTCCTCTGTAAAGTTATTCTAGTTCGTTTTGGGTTTAATAAATCATGTGGATTCAACAATTTTGCTTATGTCATTTGATTAACATTTAGGTCTCGTCCTCCCTAGGGTTATTCTAGTCCATTTCGGGTTTTTAAGCAGTCTTGTTCATCGAATACCTTTGTTTTGTTACATTGGATTAACAATCAAGTCATTTTCTTCCTCCCTAATGTTATTCTAATCCATTTATGGTTTATAATTAATCTTATGCATTTAATAATTGTGTTTGTGTCATTGGATTAACATTTAGTTCATTTTCGTCCTCCCTAGGAGTATTCTAGTCCAATTAGGGTTTTAAACCAATATTGTGCATCCAATAAGTTCATTTATGTCATTGTATTAACATTTAGATCATTTCCTCTTCCTTAGGGTTATTCTAGTCAATTCACGATTTTTAACCAAACTTGTGCATCCAATAAGCGTGTTTGTGTCACTGGATTAACATTTAGGTCATTTTCATCCTCCAAAGGGTTATTCTTGTCCAATTAGGGTTTTGAACCAATCTTGTGCGTCCAATAAGTTTGTTTGTGTCACTAGATTAACATTTATGTCCTTTTCATCCTTCCTAGGTTTATTCTAGGCCACTTGGGGTTTTTAACCAATCTTGGACATCCATTTAGTGTGTTTGGACATCCATTTAGGGTTTTTAATCAATCTTGTAAATCCAAAAAGTTCGTTTGTGTCATTGGAGTAATAATTAGGTTGTTTTCATCCTCCGTAAGTTATTTTAGTCTGTTTAGGGTTTTTAACCAATCTTGTGCATTTAATAATTGTTTTATGTCAATTGATTAACATTTAGGATATTCGTTCTCCTTAGGGTTATTCTAGTAAGTTTCGGGTTTTCAATCAGTCTTGTTCATTTAATAAGTTTGTTTCTGTCATTGGATTAACAATTAAGTCATTTTCGTCCACCCTAGGGTTATTCTAGTCCATTTAGGGTTTTTAACCAATCTTGTGCATCCAATAAGTTCGTTTGTTTCATTGGATTAATGTTTAGGTCATTTTCATTTTCCTTAGGGATATTCTAGTCCATTCACTGTTTTAACCAATCTTGTGCATCCCATAAGTGTGTTTGTGTCATTGGATTAACATTAGGATATTTTTGTCTTCCTTAGGGTTATTCTTGTCCAGATTGGATTTTGAACCAATCTTGTGCATCTAATAAGTTTGTTTGTGTCATTGGATTAACATTTAGGTCATTATCGTCCTCCATATGGATATTCTTGTCCATTTAGGGTTTTTAATCAATCTCGTGCATCTAATAAGTTTGTTTGTGACCCTATATTAACGTTTAAGCTATTTTGGTCCTCCCTAGGCTTATTCTAGCCAATTTTAGGTTTTAAACCAATCTTGTGCATCAATTTAGTCTGTTTTTGTCATTGGATTACCAATTAGGTCATTTTCGTCCTCTATTCGGTTACTCTAGTACATTTAGAGTATTTAACAAATCTTGTGCATCCAATAAGTTCGTTTATGTCATGAGATTAACAATTAGGTCATTTTTCATCCTCCATAAAGTTATTCTAGTCCATTTAGTGTTTTTCAACAATCTTGTGCTTTCAATAATTGTGCTTGTGTCATTGTATTAACATTTAGGTCATTTTCGTCCTCCGTAGGATTATTCTACTCCATTTAGGGTTTTTAACCAAACTTGTGGATTCAATAAGTTCGTTGTGTGATTGGATTAACATTTAGGTATTTTTTGTCCTCCCCAGGATTATTCTAGTCAATTTAGGATTTTTAACCAATCTACTACATGCAATAAGTTCGTTTGTCTTGCTAAATTAATATTTAGGCCATTTTTTCATTTTCCTAGTCCATTCATGGTTTTAACATTAGAACATTTTCGTCCTCCCTAGGGTTATTCTTTACCAGTTAGGGGTTTGAACCAATCTAGTCCATCCAATTAGTTCGTATGTGTCGTTGGATTAGCATTTTGGTCATTTTCGTCCTCCATATTGTTATTCTACTCCATTTAGGATTTTTATACAATTGTGTGCATCCAATAAGTTCGTTTGTGTCATTTAATAAAATTTAGGCCATTTTTGTCTTCCCAAGGGTAATTCTAGTCCATTTAGGGCTTTTAATCAATGTTGGGCATCCTATAATTGAGTTTGTGTTATTGGATTAATATTTAGCTCATTTTAGTCCTCCTTAGGGTTATTCTAGTCCATTTACGGTTTTTAACTATTCTTGTGAATCCATAAAACTCGTTTGTGTCATTGAATTAACATTTAGGTTATTGTTGTCCTCCCTAGTGTTATTCTAGTCCATTTAAGGTTTTTAACCAATGTTGTGCATTTAATAATTGTATTTATGTCATTCTATTAATATTTAGGTCATTTTCGTCCTCCCTATGATTATTCTAATCAATTTAGGGTTTTTAACCAATCTTGTGCATCCAATGAGTTCGTTTGTGTAATTGGATTAGCATTTAGGTGATTTTCGTCCTCCCTAGGGTTATTCTAGTCCATTTAGGGTTTTTAACCGATCTAGTGCATCCAATCAGTAGTTTTTGTCATTGGATTAACATTTAGGTCATTTTCGTTCTCCCTAGGGTTATTCTAGTCCATTTATGGGTTTTAGCCATTCTTGGGTATCCAATAAGTGTATTTTTTTCTTTGGATTAACATTTAGGTGATTTTCGATGTCCCCATGTTTAGGGTTTTTAACCAATTCATTGCTTCCAATAAGTTCGTTTGTCTCATTGGATTAACATTTAGGTAATTTTCTTTCCCCCCTAGGGTAATTCTAGTCCATTTTGGGTTTTTAATCAATCTTGTGCATCCAATAAGTTTGTCTATATCATTGAATTAACATTTTTGTCATTTTAGTCTTCCATGTGGTTATTCTAGTCCGTTTGCACTTATTAATTGATCTTATGCATCCAATAAGTTCATTTATGTCACTGGATTAACATTTAGGTTATTTTCGTCATTCCAAGAGTTATTTAAGTCTATTTAGGGGTTTTAACCAATCTTGTTCATCTAATAAGTTCATTTGTGTCATTGGATTAACATTTAGGTTACTTTCTTCCTCCCTAGGTTTATTCTACTCCATTAAAAGTTTTTAAGCAGTCTTTTTCATCCATTTAGTGTATTTGTGTAATTGGATTACTAATTAGGTCATTTTTCATTACCCTAGGGTTATTATAGTCTATTTAGGGTTTTTAATCAATCTTGTGAATCCAATAAGTTTTGTAAACTACATATTTTTGATGAAGACAAAGATCACCAATTATGGTCAATGCAACAAGATCAAAAAGAAGATCAAATATCTTCATAATAAGCTTGAAATCCAAACATTAGATGATAAAATGTAAAGGTATATGATACAAACCAATATTTAAATTACCTGAGAACAAGTCATATTTACATATACATTTAAAGTATTTTCAAAAGACAAAACAACATTAACAAAGTCTTAAAAATCATATTTTTGACAAAATACGTAAGTGTATTCGAATACAACATCTTGTATTCGAATACAATGCAAGTTAGAAGAAAAAATCTCAAAGTTGTATTCGACTACGACTATGTGTAGTCGAATACACTTCAAGTCAGTGGCCAAAATCCTTATATGTGTATTCGACCACACCCTTATGTAGTCGAATACAAAGTAAGTCAGTGGCAAATTTTCACTAATCTGTATTCGACTACACCAATGTGTATTCGAACACAAGGTGTAATTTTTGAATATTTTTGAACGTTACAGAGAGGTGTATTCGAATACACATATCCTGTATTTGAATACAACTCGAAACAATACAATTTTTCATATCTGGAATGGCTCTATAACATTGTATTTCTTCATTAAACCTCTTGGATCAATGGCCATGAATCTGAAGAGATGTTTATGGAGTATAAATACGGCATAACTTCAGATCAAAAATTACATAATCCTTGAGTCAATACCTAGAACAACTTTGAACAAAATTCTGATTTTTTACAAAGTACTTGCATTTCATTTTCATATCATTCAAAAAGGTTCTCAAGTACCTGAATTGTTATTGGGTTGTTTATCAATATACCTCTCCTTATTCTTATTCAAATCTTATTGTATCACTTGTAAAGGAAAACAGTACTTTCTAAAAGATAGCTTAATCTAAGATAGTAGTGTGCTATCTTAGAAGTGTTGTTAGATGTTTGTAGCAAGAATCCCAGGGTGGGAGTTGTACTCTATCTGACAATTAGTGGATCAATCTCTTGTGATGGACAAGAGGACTGGACGTACCCTTTGTTTTAAGGGGAACCAGGATAAATCTTAAGTGTTCATTTATTTACTGCACTTTATTATTAGTAGACACTTTATTAAACTCAGAAAATTCAACTACCATATCACTAAAACAAGAAAATTTAGTAACACCTAATTCACCTCCCCCCCCCC
>JBBPBS010000451.1:826698-854294 GCA_037974835.1 Cicer judaicum
CTAAATCTTCATTAAATATTGATCATATCTTCTTTTCAACTTGCTCAAAGATTTTCTTCAATTATAAATATAAGTTAAATCTTATTTTATATTTACATCAACAATAAATTTGAATCAAATCTTATTTTAGATTTTCATCAATTATAATTTGGAATCAATATTTATTTTAGATTTTTATCAATTATAATTTAGGATAAAATCTTATTTTAGTTTTTCTTCAATCAGATGAATCTTTTTTCATACTCTTTGAAATCAAATATATTGTTAACATAAAATACTTTTGTTAACATTAAAACTCAAAATGTAAAACCAACTTCATTCCAATAATTTCACGCTTGATTCTCAAATTCTTGCTGACTGAGTAGTCTTTTATATATAATTTTCTACTATTATAATTATTGATATATGACAATAAGTCCTTGCATTATTAGTATATAAAGTGTCGATATGATTTGATAATATTTGATGTGAGAAAGAAAATGGAAAAATAAATACAATAGCATACCTAATCTCATCCTCAAAAGTAACTTTCCAATATCTCATAGTTAAAAAGATTAATGACATAAATCCTTGTAATATTTTAAAAATTTGCCTTTAGTCTCATAAGAAGCACTGCACGGTTTAGTCCTACAATTTTTTTTTGAATAATTTTAGTCCTTGCTAGATAAAAATATATTTAATTATTTTTAAACTTTTAAAATTTTTAATAAATTTTTATAAGAACGTAAAAAACATTATAAATATTTTACATAAAAATTTAGAAGTCTGTAACCTAACATAAAAAGATTTGGTATTATTAAATGCTATAATATCAAATTTGGAAAATCAAATTTATCAAATTAAATTTACTCAAATCTCCACAAATAAAAAAAGAATTTTTATGTGTAGATTTTTTTTTTGACAATAAAAATCATGTTCTACTACCACAAGAGAACTTTTTGGTCTATAAATAGGTACAACTTGGATGCATAAAATTCCAAACAACCCGAAAGCAAAGAAAATAATCAACCAACATCATGGCCGTAGTTCCTTCTTTTGTTAAACCTTATTTCCTAGTCCTTGCACAATTTCTATGTTTTATTCCTCTATTTTGTTTGGAAAGAATAGTCCAAGAAAATGACATTTGTTCAAAACACCCAAATCCTTGGAATTGTAAAATTATTTTTAACTCACCAGGTGTATCAATCGATGGTGCAGATCTTAATATCCTTTCATTAAATCTCATTAATGCGACTCATGTGAATGCTTTTGATACCGTCACACGTAGTCACAATCTCATAACGAATACTAGTGATTCTCAACTGATAGAACGTTATGCATCATGTAGTATGGACTATAATAAAGTGTTATTCACCCTTACACATGCTAAAGATTCTTTCAATGTTGGGAATTTTCTTGACATGAATAATGATTGCTCAACCTTTGTTACAAATGTTAAAGATTTTGACAACAAGGCTCCAGAGTTCTGAGGATCCTGATGTTGATGTTGGAAATTTAGAGGCGGTTGCGGCTGTTTGGAGTATTGAGAGTAATTTTGTTTCTGCTGGAATAATGGTTGTTGTTGCAAGTATTGAGGCCGAGGCGGGAACTATTGATGAAACTCAAGAGGAAATGAAAATTATTGCTATTGAAATTGTTGTTGCTGCTGAAAGTGCTGCTGCTGCTCTTGAAACTTTTGTTTTTCATTCCTCATTCAATTTATCAATTGCTGCTTGTATTAGATGTTGTGTCTTTTCTTCTTCTCACTTGCCCATTGCTCCTTTAACTGGTCAAGATTATCTATCGACGGACGATGAGATCGATCTGTACTAGCATAAGAAGAAGACATCTCAGTCTGAATATAGCCTGTTAGACATTTCACAAAGGTTGATGATAAACTACTGGCACCTAGCACACGCCCTTTGTACTTGCCACCACTGATTTTCAGAAAACTTGCGGTCTCATATTGTTTCTACTGCATTGGACTAGCTCGTTGAGCAGGAGGAAGAGTAGCTTGTAGAAGTTGTTCCTATATAAAAAGTTTAAAAATAAAAAATAAAAATAGTTAATAATTAATATATAATAATTAATATATAATAATTACCTGAATCATTTTCTATAATCCATCAGTATACTCATTGAAGTCATGTTTTCCTCTCCCTTATTACGTGGGTACGCCAACATAGATGAGAGACGTTTGGAAAAGCGATGGTCAAAAGAAGCCAAAATTGTAGCATCATGCGCTCTTTTCCAAGTACATTTAGTTTGTTTTTGTTTAAATTTAAACAATATTAAAAATATAATTCAATTAAGAAATCAAATGTATAATTAGTAATAAAATAAATTAATCTAATCACTTACTTTGAAACAATATAAAAATTGATCAACTTCGCTAAATTGAGGTGTCTTATCCTCTTTTATCTCACCCCAGAAAACCATGGTTTTTAATATTTCTCTTGTATGACTTCAACAATTGCCTTTGCAGATCATTTAAAAGGAAGATATCTTCAAAGTTTACATGCAAATTAAATATAAAAATGAATCAATAAAATAATGTAACATGCAATAATGAAATATTTAAGAATCATAATTTAACAATCATAGTTTACATACCCATCTCCTTTTGGAATGATGACAATGCGATTCTAGCAATCAACACATCCGGGTTCCATTATTTTGTCTATGGTATAAGGCTCTACAGGGACCTCAGGATATAGAGGAACAGCTCCACCACTAGTACCAATCGTCGACATCGGCATGAGAGATGGGTCATTAACAACACGTGGTTTAGCAGTTTTTTTCTTAGCACGTGACGTTTTGGATATTCCTCGTATTTCCACCGTTCCTGTTCCTCTTGATCCTTCCGATCCTCTTGAACCTCCTACTCCCGACACTGAAGTCATGTTTATATATATATATATATATATATATATATCCATATCCATACATATATAATATATATATATATATATATGTAGTGTGTGTGTGTACAATTAACATAAATTAATAATAAAATATACATAAATAAATGATAACACTCATATAAATAAAGAAATATATATAAATTATAAATATATATATATATATATATATAAAAAGTGTATTTCATATTTCACATTACAATATATAATATTATATATATACACATATCTAATGCGCAATTAATTAATTGTTTTCGTCGTCATCATCGTCATCGTAATTTGATGAGTGATTTAAGTCACTACCTTCGTCATTCTCTAATTCATCTATTTCTTGTTCATCAACTTCTTCTCCAATGTTTGACTCATGACAAAGTTGACTAATCGTCGACATCGGCATGAGAGATGGGTCATTAACAACACGTGGTTTATTAATTTATTTCTTACCCCGTGATGTTTTGGATATTCCTCGTATTCCCACCGTTCCCGTTCCTCTTGATCCTTCCGATCCTCCTGATCCTCCTACTTCCGACACTGAAGTCATGTTTATATATATATATATATATATATATATATCCATATCCATACATATATATAATATATCTATGTGTGTATGTACAATTAACATAAATTAATAATAAAATATGCATAAAGAAATTATAACACTCATATAAATAAAGAAATATATATAAATTATATATATATAAAGTGTCGTTCATATTTCACATTACAATATATAATATTATATATATACACATATTTAATGCGTAATTAATTAATTGTTTTCATCGTCGTCGTCGTCATCATCGTCGTCGTAATTTGATGAGTGATTTAAGTCACTACCTTCGTCATTCTCTAATTCATCTATTTCTTGTTCATCAACTTCTTCTCCAATGTTTGACTCATGACAAAGTTGACTAATAGTCTCATCTCCAATCACATGATCAAAATTTGACATTTCATCTATTTGATATGCAACTTCTTCATTTTGACCTGCTTCAACTTTTTCTATTCCACTAATTGGTCTTGTTTTGATTGCAGCACACCAACCTTGTTTGCTTCTAACAGTTGATGGATAAGGAACAAAATACACTTGTCTTACATTATGGGTAAGGGAAAATGGATCAAAACGTGGATATTTTTTGCTCATACGAATGTCTACAATATTGGATATCAAATTGATATTAGGTCCTCTGCTAGATGGATCGAACCACTTACAGTAAAACAACACCATTTTTTTTTCACACAAACTCTTCAATTTATGATCAAATCTTCTTCAAATCTTAATTAAATATTGATCAAAAATTCTTGAAATCTTCATTAAATGTAGATTAAATATTCTTCAAATCTTCAATATATGTTGATCAAATATTCTTTAAATTTTCATTAAATATCGATCAAACATTTTTTCAAGTCTTCATTAAATGTTGATAAAATTTTATTTAAATATTCATTAAATGTTTATCAAATATTCTTTAGATCTTTATTAAGAACGTTTAAAACATTATAAAAATTTTACATAAAAATTTAGAAGTCTGTAACCTAACATAAAAAGATTTGGTATTATTTAATGCTATAATATGAAATTTGGAAAATAACATTTATCAAATTAAATTTACTCAAATCTCCACAAATAAAAAAAGAATTTTTATGTGTAGATTTTTTGTTTGACAATAAAAATCATGTTCTACTACCACAAGAGAACTTTTTGGTCTATAAATAGGTACAACTTGGATGCATAAAATTCCAAACAACCCGAAAGCAAAGAAAATAATCAACCAACATCATGGCCATAGTTCCTTCTTTTGTTAAACCTTATTTTCTAGTCCTTGCACTATTTCTATGTTTTATTCCTCTATTTTGTTTGGGCAGAATAGTCCAAGAAAGTGACATTTTGTTCAAAACACCCAAATCCTTAGAATTGTAAAATTATTTTAAACTCATTACCAGGTGTATCAACCGATTGTGCAGATCTTAATAGCATTTCATTAAATCTCATTAATGCGGCTCATGTGAACTATCGGATGCACAAGATTGATTAATAGCCTTAAATAAACTAGAATAACTCTAGGGAGGATGAAAAATTACTATTATATATAAAAATGAACTTATTGGATGTGTAAGATTGGTTAAAAACCCTAAATGGATTAGAATAAGCGTAGGGAGGACGAAAATGACCTAAATGTTAATCCAATGACACAAACAAACTTATTAGATGCATAATATTGATTAAAAATCCTAAATCGACTAGAATAATCCTAGGGAGGACAAAATGTTAATTTTATAACACAAACACCCTTATTGGATTTATAAGATTTTTTTAAAACCGTAAATGAACTAGAATAACCCTAGTGGAAGCAAAAATGAGCTAAATGTTAATCCAATGAATTAAAGAAACTTATTTGATGCACAAGATTGGTTAAAAACCCTAAATGGACTTGAATAATCCTAAGGAGGACTAAAATGACCTAAATAATAAGCCATTGACACAAGCACAATTATTGGATGTAGAAGATTGGTTAAAATCCCTAAATAGACTATAATAATCCTCAAGAGGACAAAAATGACCTAAATGTGAATCCAACGACATAAAAAAATTTGAGAGATTAACCAAAATTGTCGGATTCCAAAATAAATGTATCAATTTTGCGAATTCCTAAAAATTAGAAAATCAAAGTTACAATTAAACCTAAATTTTAATATAAACATTTTTCTTTGCTTTTTTTCTTGACAATCGACTTTACAATATAGTCAACTATATAAATTATTGTATTAAGAGAGAAATATTTCTCTTTCTTAATCAAGTGATGTACTTTATGCATTGTAAAATTGACTATAGAATATTCAGCTGCGACCTGTGTTGGACATAAGTCCCCCTGATTATGGTTTTGACATAATTAACAAACATACAATGTTCATGCAATTCTTGATAAAACTAACAGTTTGAACCAAGTTACATTTCCGAAAGAAACAAGCAAACACTATACATTTGGACACAAGCTTGGAACACAAGGAATCAAGCAAAAAATGGAGAATGTGCTGGCCAAAGATGCAACTCTGCTTAAGTGTCATTAGTGGTTGTATTAATTAGTTATTAGACTTGTTAATATGATTTCATGGATAAGCATTTGCCAAGTTAAAATGAAATTTTAATATGAACAAAGTAACCAAATCGATTAGCTAATCAATTGACACATCCATTGGGCAATCAATTGATTGACTCAGAATTGGAGTTGTCACCAAGCAAATCGATTGATAAATCGATTCTTTAAAGGACCTTAGTGAAACCTGAACTCTGGGTGAAAATCAATCGATTGGACAATCGATTCATGCATCAATTGAGAAATCGATTTTGGGACTTACAGGGGCAAGCTAAAAACCTTGCAAATCGATTGGAAAATCGATTTCGAGTATTCCTTTTCATCAGACTTGTCCTCTGTAATGAACCAATTGATTGGACAATTGATTGTAACATCAATTGATTAATCGATTTAGAAAGTCACAGAGACAACCATTTAATAAGCCAAATCGATTGGGTAAAAGCTTTTTATAAGTCTGTACCTCTGTGATCAATCAAATCGATTGAGACATCAATTGAATTTTATTTCTTGACTTGCAAGATATATACTAATCGATTGGCTAACCGATTGGGATATTGAAATGTTTAATCACATATCAGAAACCAAGTTCCTAGTCGATTGGCAAATCAATGTTTTCTAAATAGCTAAGTCATTATAACAATTTGAATCAATTGGTAAATCGATTGGAATAAAACAGCTGAATCATTGTGACAAAGCAAATCGATTGACGAATCGATTAGAGCAAAAATATTGGAGTCACTGTGATCAGTCCAAAGCAATTGACAAATCGATTGGAGAAATTGTTTTAGTTACATACCAATTGCCAAATTGATTATGATTGAATATCAGTCGACTGTGTAATCGATTGTTTTGATCTCGTTCTTTGAACAAAACATCCCAAATCGATTACTCAATCGATGCTGATATGAACTTGCTTTTTTTTCTGATTTGTGCATTAAAAGAATCGATTGCCAAATCGATTCATTCATATATGTTCAAGATTCAAGAAAAACAAGAAACACGATAATCGATTGGGAAATCGATTGGGGTGTTTTAAACCTTTATAAAATCGATTTGACAGGGTGACACCCTAAATCCCAAAATAACATTTGTGATAATATATACTAAATTATTTTAAAGAAAACTCTCAGCGGATAAAGAAATTTGTCAAAGAGAATAAAAATTTAATATCTAATTTAGGATATCATGTTTCTCAAAAATAAAAATAACAACACTTTAAACTTATTTTGTCAATTAAAATAGTGCAATCTCGATAAGCTTGATTTAAGTATAATTACTTGATTTAATTCTAAAAACTTACTAGTATTTCTAAGGTTTTGATACAAAAATTCAATTCAAATTAAATAAATAAAGTACAAGTTAAAACCCTTATTCCCGGTATAACCTATAAGAGCGGGGTTCCTCCCAAACATGAACTTCAAGACTCATTAACCTGTAATAATTGCGATTTCGCAAACGCAGGGCCCAGCCAGTCAAACACAAACAACGAAGGAGGTGAGTTTTCAAATCATGTTAATAGTATAATATGAGTAAGAAGAACACACAAACAATCATATTAGAACCGTATCATACTCACTTTATGATATATCAAAATATTTAATTAAATAGTATCATACTATGACATCAAAGACACTCAAGTAAAATAATCATCTCATTATAATATGCATCAAATCATCTAATTAATATTACCTTTAAAACACATCAATCACAACAAAACAATCACAAGGAAATGCAATGCTATGCATGAGCTTAGACTCTACTTCACAATGTGGTACCATTCTAACTCTGAAGTACTTGGTTAGGAGGCCATGATACTATGCCACCATCCTGGTGGACGGACAATACAAATAGACCCTGTCCTCATAGATCCCCTCAACTCAACCTGAGACACATATACGCGACATTCGAGGTAAACGTGTGTTGCATGGTAGCTCCTAACATTTTGAGTGCTACCTCCAAGTCACCTAGGAATTCCCCACCGGAATACCTCCAAGGTCTAACAATCTTGCCTTAAGGCTCGACAGTAGACCGTCACGATCAGACTCATTCAGTTGTACTTCCCATAATCACTAGGCTTGTTAGGCCCTACCTATATGATGACAAAATAATCTTCACTTCACAAATTCACAATATTTATAATTAATAAAAGAAAATTGATAAAATAAATTTTAGTTTCTATACGCATACCAATTTACATGATGCACTCTACACATACCAATCTAATGCGTACCATTTTGTGATGTTAATTCATATAACAAAAAAAAAAATCTACTTGTAAAATACATCAGTTATAGAATCCAAAATTTCGATAATTTTTCAAAAAGAATTTCACTGTTGAGAAGATTTTTAAAATCTTTGGTTTTTTTTCTTCCTTCTTTTCTCTTCTCTTTCTCAATTAGTAGACATTTTATCATTAGTACTATTGTAAATCACTGAAGACTTCTTAAACTCTAAAACTCTATCATCCAGTCAAACTCTAATGGGTTCATAATATCATAATCAGAAAATCAATCATTTTAAATAAATATCCCAACTCCCTCATGATTCAATATTCACACTAGCCCCCTAAACCAAAATAACAACAACTCTTTTCAATTTTCTTAAAAACAAGACAAAGTAAAACATAATGTAATTTTTAAGGTGTTTTAAACATTACATAAAATCAGTAGCATAGAATTATTGTTATTTAATAAATCAACAAAAACTCAACTCAATTTAATTTATTTTTCTTTAAAATAATCAAGAGTAATTCAAACAAAAGTTAGTTTCATCATACAAAATAAATAAACTTTAACTCCTTCAAAAATGTCCTTTTTTTAAAAAAATTATAAGTTCTACCAACCTCTAATATTCAAGAATTAATATTGCTAATAATATGAATTTCGTACTATTTAATTCATGACGAACATTCTAAATTGTTTTCAAAACCAATATCAAAACTCTACTCATTTAGATACAACCATCAACATTTTCAAGTAATTTAAAGTTAACATTCACGATTTAAAATCATTTTTTTTAACACAAGCCAACATAAAATAAAAATAATAAATTTTTTAGTCAAAATTAAAACTTTAAACGTAAGAGACATATTTCCTATCTAACTCAAAGTTTAGAACGAAACATCTTCTTTTTCTCTAAATTGAGTTTCAACAGAATAATAATAATTTGTACCTAGTAAAAGTCAATACTTGAAGTTTTAAACATATAATCCATAAGGAATTCAATGTTTCAATCAATTAGTTATTAGATCAAACACTTTAAACAAATACAAATCAAAACTAAATATTTTAAATTGGTTAAGGGTGAAAGTCGAACTTTAAAACAACTAAATAGTGAGGCATGACATTTGATAACTAAGATTACGTGAATGAGATTAATAACTTGAAACATACAGCTGGTCTATCAAAATTATTACTTTCAACTAGTCATATAAAACAAGAGTGCAAAAATCATAGTTCAGAAGAGAAGAAATAAGCAACAAGTAACTAACACAATCTTGTCAACAATTAAAATTAACTCAAATCTTAACAAGTAATTTTGCGGTGTATTTACTCAGTTAGGTAGGAATTTATGATCCATAACACAATCAAAGTAAGCAAATAATGAACAGTTAATTAGTAATCTCGAAAATATATATAATAATACAAAAGCATATAACACTTAACACAATAATATAACGGGAAAACAATTATAGTGAAAATAATTGCTACACAAGAAAACACAATTGACACGACTGACATTCAACTAACACTGAATTGACATTTGACCCACTCGGCTTGATCGGACAGACCTGCTCTGATACCACTAATGTGACACCCTAAATCCCAAAATAATATATATAATAATTTGTATCATATTTCTATAAAATTTGCAGCGGATAAATAAAATTATATTTTCAAGAAATTAAAAACTTTTGTAACTAATTTAGGATATCAAGTTTCTCAAAATACACATGCAACAATTCAAATTTTATTAATCAAATAAAACAATTTAATCTCAATAAACTTGATTTAAGTATAATTACTTGATTTAATTCTAAAAACTTACTAGTACTTCTATGGTTTTCATACAAAAATTCAATTCAAATTAAATAAATAAAATACAAGTTAAAACCCTTATTCCCGGTATCACCTATCAGAGCAGGGTTCCTCCCAAACTTGAACTTCAAGACTCATTAACATGTAATAACTACAATTTCGCAAATGCAGAGCCCAGCCAGTCAAACACAAACAACGAAGGAGGTGAGTTTTCAAATCATGTTAATAGTATAGTATGAGTAAGAAGAACATGCAAACAATCATAATAGAACCGTATCATAATCACTTTACGATATATCAAAATATTTAATTAAATAGTATCATACTATAACATCAAAGACACTCAAGTAAAATAATCATCTCATTATAATATGCATCAAATCATCTAATTAATATTACCTTTAAAACACATCAATCACAACAAAACAATCACAAGGAAATGCAATGCTATGCATGAGCTTAGACTCTACTTCACAATGTGGTACCATTCTAACTCTGAAGTACTTGGTTAGGAGGCCATGATACTATGCCACCATCCTGGTGGACGGACAATACAAATAGACCCTGTCCTCATAGATCCCCTCAACTCAACCTGAGACACATATACGCGACAGTCGAGGTAAATGTGTGTTGCATGGTAGCTCCCGAAATTTGGAGTGCTACCTCCAAGTCACCTAGGAATTCCCCACCGGAATACCTCCAAGGTCTAACAATCTTGCCTTAAGGCTCGACAGCATACCGCCACGATCAGGCTCATTCAGTTGTACTTCCCATAATCACTAGGCTTATCAGGCCCTACCTATATGATGACAAAATAATCTTCACTTCACAAATTAACAATATTTATTTCTCCCCTCGTTAGCTTAGACTACTCCATTAAGAGCACCATATTTAAGAATCATCTCTATCTCATCAAGTATGGGGTACTTCAATATTTTCATCAAAATTTTATAATATCATTAATCATAAATAATCATGATCATCGTATAAACTCATCACAATTTTATAACATCACTATCATAAATAAAAAATCATCATTATCATCACGTAAGCATATATCAAACCATGCATCCATATTTTATTATCACATCACATAATTTCATCTAATCAAACACATAATTTCATTCAACATCCAACATCACAATAATAACAAATATCAACTACCACACAAGTGTCAAAAATTAAATCAATCAACACCTTATACAAATTTCTATTTCACATTTTAATCTCACAATTCTCATATTTCAAATTAATTAATTTATCTCTCAAAGGGCTACTGTCGTACGTAGCAAGCCCCAGATGAATCGTTGGGAAATACGGTTTTCCCGTTCATCTCACAATATATTATACTCATGAATTCAAACGCTCTCTCACCCTTTACCTTATTTTGAAGCTTTCACACATGAATACGATTCTACAGTCAAACAACCTTTGTTCATTGACTCTTTGTCCTTCAATCGATCTAACTCGACAGTTTATGGGTAAACGTCAAAAATAAATTATGAGGAGATATTCTAAAAAACTAAATTCGAAAATCGTTCAATGAAAATTACCATAAATCAGATAACCAATCAGTGGATAATATAGCCACTTTTCACACGGTCATTTTGGCGTTGATTTCGCTCAAATCGTACTTATGGTGAAGGAGAACTGTGCAAAATAAGGATTTCTGTAAACGGAGAAATCGGGTATTTTAGGGAGAAATTCGGGTTGTTAAAAATCTAAAAATTTGTGTTCAATTGAATAGATAAATGAGTAAAACAACATACTGAAATTTGGACAAAAATAGATAAACTTTTTTGGGAAAAGTTATGGCTCACAGTGTCAAACGATAGGTTGTTGTTGTGTTTACTCTTTGGTTCTAAGGCTACCTGTCCAACTCCCTTCCCTTTTCTTTGTTTTGTTTTATTTTAGTAAAAATCAGGGTTTACAAGGTCTATTTATTTATATTTTTGTTTTACTATTATTATTTTTATTTTGTGGAAACAAAATTAATATTTGTTTAATTTCCTTTTTAATATTCCTCCAAGCACGATTTAGTTTTCCAAACGTTACTAATATTTTATAAATTAGAGTAATTAAAATAATCAATATATAAAAAAACATATTACTAATTCACCTTCAAAATAATCCCTACAATTATACTTATTTGTCAAAATATTGATATTATAATAACACCATCATATTAGAAAATAGTCAAAATTATAAAATAAATAGATATAACAACATTGTTTTATGTTAATTACTAAGTCATAATATAAATAATGTTGTTATATCTATTTATTTTATATGACTTAGTAAGTCATAATATAAACAACATTGTATTATGACTTAGTAATTAACATAAAACAATGTTGTTATATAAATAATGTTGTTATATCTATTTACTAAGTCATAATATAAACAACATTGTATTATGACTTAGTAATTAACATAAAACAATGTTGTTATATCTATTTATTTTATAATTTTGACTATTTTCTAATATGATGGTGTTATTATAATATCAATATTTTGACAAATAAATATAATTGTAGGGATTATTTTGAAGGTGAAAGTTTCAGTCATTAGTAATATGTTTTTTTATATATTGATTATTTTAATTACTCTAATTTATAAAATATTAGTAACGTTTGGAAAACTAAATCGTGCTTGGAGGAATATTAAAAAGGAAATTAAACAAATATAAATCTCTGCGTATCATCCTCTTATCCTTTCTCTTTTATTTCTATATTGTTTGTTTGATTAATCTTGAATGCATGTGATAGCAAAACTCTGTTATGTTTGATATTGCTTGAATGGTTGAATTGGCATATTTGTATCTTGATTAATCTGTTGAACAATTACTGCATCTGCTGCACTAGTTGTTAGACAATACATGTAATTGTGAACCTTCACCTAGAAATAATTCCTTGGAATCGTGATTGATCTTTTGTTTAATAAAATTGGTTTTTGTTAAACTGTTTAGCAATCTTGTGAATTTTTTTAAAGACTGTCATATACATATTTTAAGTAAAAGAAGTCATATATTTTCAACAACCCGAAGATCTTAAATGCCTCAGCTGCCCATACCTTTGGACAACACTATTTATTGTTTATAGAGATAATATTTTTTTAAAAAAAACTTTAAAAACTTAATTGCCGTTTTAGTCCCTCTATTTTTATCAATCCATCATATTGGTTCGCGTATTTTACAAGATAAAAGTTTTCATCCCTCGTTCTAATTTTTATGAAAGTATCAACGTTGTTATTATTATTATTATTATTATTAATATTATTTCAATCAACTCAATATATGTTGTGTCGTCAATTTTTAGCTCAATGATATGATGAAGAAACTAAAATTATCAAGTTTCAAAATAGAAGACTAATCCCTTGAATTTGTAAAAATAAAGAAACAAAAACTCCAAAAAAATCAAATATAAATTGATTACACTACTTCTAATTAAAAACCTCTTCTTGTAACACACATAATGAACTAGCTGAAAATACAAAGCAAAATAAAACTACTAAATAAAAAAATATTTGCCGGCCAAAAAGTTAGCTAAAATCATAATGATAATGGCAACATCTTCCAAATACTCATTATTGAGAGCTGAAGACGCATATGGAGCCTTGTCACAACAAGAAAACATGGATTTTGTGAGGGGGAAAAATCCTTACAAAGGGAGAATTTGTGACAGCTTTAGGCAGCCATAAATAAGTGGTCACAAACCTTTGTGGCGGCCAAAACGGCCACAAAGTGTGAAAATTATGTTGTCCTTTGTGAGGGCAAAGGCTGTCACAAACGTCTGCCTATGAGAGGGTATAAGCCGCCACAAATGCCTCACTTTGTGAGGGCATAGGCCGCCACAAAAGACAAGCTGATTTTAAAAAGTTAAGCTTTTGTCGGGGCCTAGGCCGCCACAAAGGATGTTCCAGATTAAAAACTATTAACTATATTAAAAAATAAATTTTTTAAATTCGAAATTAATACTTTATTATAATATTATATATAATAAATTAATATGAATATCAATTTAAAATTTAAATTAAATTTAAATATAATATTATTATAAATTTTATTAAATATATAATAAAATAATCTGAATATAAATTAAAAATATAATATTACAATTTAATTATCATTTAAATTAAATTTAAAATATAATATTTAAATTATAATTATAATTAAAGATTAATTTAAATTTAAATTAAATTAAATTAAAATTAAAATAAAATTAAAATTAAAATAAAAAATCAAATTTAAAAATTAAAAATTAAAATAACTATTATATATAAAAATATAATATTAATAATAATTAAAGTAATTACTACCAAACCAAATAAAACATTCCAAAATTAATAAATAATGTCTTACAAACCCAAAATTAAACACACAATTATTCACTAGGACAACCCAAAAATAAAATTATGACATTATTCAAAAATACATCAATCCTCATAATAATTCCTCTAATCAGCTCCACTCCCACCATCATTATTTCCTGCAATGTTATCCGATGACAGAAGTCCCTCAAAATTATTATTAATTTGTGTTGAAGGAGACATCATAGTTTTGTCAAATTGTATATGCTTTTGTTTTCTGATTTGTGCATTAAAAGAATCGATTGCCAAATCGATTCATTCATATATGTTGACGATTCAAGAAAAACAAGAAACACGATAATCGATTGGGAAATCGATTGGGCAATCGATTGGGATGTTTTAAACCTTTATAAAATTGATTGGTAAATCGATTTCACTGTGTTTTTCTGAAACATATATAAGACAACTCAAATAAATTTTTCTCATAACCAATAATTCATAACTCAGAACTTTGAGAAAAACTTCGATAACCTTTGAACTACTTTGAATACACTTTTTCATAACCCAGAGATTCTGAAAAAGTACTTTGTGAAAAAGGCTTGAAATCACACTAAACAGTATCTTGGAAAATTCTTATTGTGTGCATTTCATACATTGATTTAGTCGCATTTACTGTTGATCGTTGATCTTGTGTAATCTCTGTAAACAACGCTTTGTAAAGAAAGTCTTGTAAAAATCCAGTAGAGAAACTGGTAACTATCTTCTTTGTTGAGAGGGCTCTTCAAGAAGAAGTTTCACTGTGATCTTGGGAGAGTCTGCTGATTGACTTGAGGGGTACAGTGGGTGAGCAATAGAAGCAAGAGAGTTTAGTTTTTGGATAGATAGGCCGTGAGAGCTGGACAATATGTAAAAACACACTCTAGAAGATTCGATTGAAAGAAAGGCTAAAATCAAGTTGATTTCAGGACTGGATGTAGGTTGTCTTACAGACGACCGAACAAGTATAAATCTCTGCGTATCATCCTCTTATCCTTTCTCTTTTATTTATATATTGTTTGTTTGATTAATCTTGAATGCATATGATAGCAAACCTCTGTTATGTTTGATATTGCTTGAATGGTTGAATTGGCATGTTTGTATCTTGATTAATCTGTTGAACAATTACTGTATCTGCTGCACTAGTTATTAGACAACGCATGTAATTGTGAACCTTCTCCTAGAAACAATTCCTTGGGACCGTGATTGATCTTCTGTTTAATAAAATTGGTTTTTGTTAAACTGTTTAGCAATCTTGTGAATAGTTTTAAAGACTGTCATATACATACTTTAAGTAAAAGAAGTCATATATTTTCAACAATTGGCATCAAGAGCCTGACTTTTTTAGAGTAACTCTCATAAAAGAACCATGACTTATGTAGAATTTTTAGGAGAAGGTGCTTCCCTGGCTAGGCCCCCTGCATTTAATGGGGCTGCCTACATGTACTGGAAACAACTTATGCTGATTTTTCTTAAAGCTAGTGGTATTGATATTTTAGATGCTGTTGAAAATGGACCCTTTGTGCCAACTATAGCTGGAACTGGTGAATCAGCTATCCTGAAACCTAAATCTGATTGGTCTAAGGATGACACAAAGAAAGTAGGGTATAATTCCAAAGCTAAGAATATTATAACCTCTACTTTAAGTCATGATGAATTTTTCAGGGTGTCCAACTGTAAATCTGTCAAAGAGATGTGGGACACATTGTAGCAAACTCATGAAGGTACAACTGATGTAACTAGGGCAAGAATAAATACCTTGATTCACGAGTACGAATTGTTCAATATGAAGAAAGAAGAATCCATCAATTATATGCAGACTAGATTCACTCACATAGTCAACAATTTACATGCCCTTGGAAAGGAGATTGACAATGATCAGCAAATCAGCAAGGTAATGAGATGTCTGACTAGAGAATGGCAGCCAAAGATCACTGCCATAGCAGAATCAAAGGACCTTGGAACAATGTCAATCGCAACGCTCTTTGTGAGAGCATGAAATGGAATTGCATAGACTAAGTGAAACTGAACAGGTTGACAGAAAAAGGAAAGGGCTATCTTTGAAAGCCCAAGCACATAAAAAATCTAAGTCTGAACTAGAAGCTTGCACAGACAATTCTGAAAGCGAAGATGATGAAGAACCAGAGATTGGATTACTAGTAAAGAAATTCAAAAAGTTTCTAAGAAAGAAAGACAACAAATTCAGAAAGCCATCGAATGATAACGAAGAATCCTCTTCATCGTCAGAAGGAGAAGAAGCCAATCTCTGTCTTATGGCCAACACAGATTCTGAATCTGAAAGCGAGGTAAGCTCTTCAATCAATCCATCTTATAATGAACTGCATGATGCATTCACTGAATTACATGATGAGTATGTGAATGTCATAAAACAATTGATTAGCACTAGGAAATTGCTTGAGAAACAATGTCTGATGTCTGATGAACTTAAAAAAGAATCATAATGAGATTAAGGATTTGAATGAGCATTTGAAAACTAAATTACATGATAAATCTGCTAGGTAAATTGAACTTGAAAGAACTGTTGCATCTTTGAAATCTAATGTAGTAAAGTTTACTGGTAGTAAAAATCAACTGAATGTTCTTCTTAGTAGTCAAAGAAATGTGCATGTTAAATCTGGACTTTGGCATAAGCAAAATAGGAATGCTAATAATAATCTGAAATTTGTTAGATCCAAACATACCCATGACTTCTTCACTAAACAAAATCTGAATCCATCCTCTGTTGCTATATGTCACTTTTGCTGTAAAAAGGGGCATATGGTCTTTAATTGCAAACTAAAAAGACTTGCCAACAAAGGATGGAAACAAATTTGGAAAGTGAAGAAATCTGTATTTGAAACTAACCCCCCAGGACCCAATTTAAATTGGGTACCTAAATCCAAACTCTAATTCCATTTTGCAGGTATGCTTGGCATCCAGGACTCACTTATGGTACTTAGATAGTGGGTGCTCCAAGCATATGACAGGAGACAAATCCAAGTTTTTGTCTCTAAGCTTAAAGGATGGTGTCTATGTCAAATATGGTGATAATAATAAAGTTAAGATCTGTGGTATTGGAGACATAGGCAGTGAGTCAACTACAGTAATAAAAAATGTCTTATACTTAGAAGGGCTTAAACATAACTTGTTGAGTATAAGCCAGTTATGTGACAAAGGATTTCAGGTACACTTTACTTCTCAATCTTGTATAATTGAGCATAAGGAGGATAAAGGTATGCAACTGGTAGGTGATAGAATCAATAACATTTATATGCTGGATTTTAATGCCTTGCCTACTAATACTATATGATGTTTATTATCCAATGTTGATGAGAACTAGTTGGGGCACAAAAGGGTGGCTCATATTCATATAGATCACTTGAATAAGCTAGTTAGTAAGCAGTTAGTTATAGGACTCCCAAACAGGAAGTTTACTAAGGATAGGTTGTGTGACTTCTGTGAGAGAAGCAAACTAGTTAAGTCTTCTTTTCCCCTAATAGATTCAGTTAAAACCACTAAGGTTTTACAGTTGATACACATGGACCTTTTTGGTCCATCCCAAGTGAAGAGCTTTGGAGGAAACCTTTATAGGTATGTGTTGATAGATGACTATTCTAGGTTCACCTGGACTTATTTTCTGACTCACAAGAGTGAGGCATTCTCCATTTTCAAAACATTTGCTGCTTTAGTACAAAATGAGAATAACCAGAAAATTGTCTCAATCAAAATTCCAAAATGATTCTTTTAAAACCTATTGTGAACAGCATGTCATTCAACATTTATACTCAGCCCCTAGAACTCCTCAACAAAATGGAGTTGTAGAAAGGAAGAATAGGTCTTTAGAAGAGTTAGCTAGAACTATGATTAAAGACTCAAACCTTCCTAAGTATTTTTAGGCTGACGCTATCAACACTGCCACACATGTAGTCAATAGAGTTCTAATTAGGCCAATACTTAGAAAAACTCCATATGAGTTATACAAGGGTAGAAAACCAAATATCTCATACTTTAGAGTCTTTGGATGCAAATGCTTTGTTTTAAACAATGGCAAAGAACATCTAGGAAAGTTTGACCCTAAGGCTGATGAGGGTATTTTTCTAGGCTATTCCCAAACAAGTAAGGCCTACAGGATCTACAATAAAAGAACTAAAACTATAGAGGAATCTGTTCATGTAAAATTTGATGAAATGCTTGCTGAAAACTTGAACAGCACTCCTCCTATAGTTGATAATTCTCATGAGGAAATTGTAGATTCTGATCAATTAGAACCAAATGAACCTGAACCTCCAACTAACCTTGACTGTGTTGAACCTATTAGAGAAGATGACTTACCTAGGGAATGGAAGTTCAACAGAAACCATCCTATAGATAACATTATAGGAGACATCTCAAAAGGAGTTGCAACTAGGAAGAACCTTAGACAATTCTGTAACTTTACAGCCTTTGTTTCCCAAATAGAACCCAAAAACATAAAGGAAGCTCTATTAGATAATGAGTGGATCATTGCTATGCAAGAGGAGCTAAATCAGTTTGAGAGAAACAAAGTGTGGATCCAAGTTCCCAAACCAGCAGACAAACACATCATAGGAACCAGATGGGTGTTTAGGAACAAGATGGATGAAAATGGGGTCATAACTAGGAACAAAGCTAGACTAGTTGCCAAGGGATATAACCAAGAAGACGGAATAGATTATGATGAAACCTATGTCCCTGTAGCTAGACTAGAAGCCATTAGAATCCTGCTAGCTTATGCTTGTATAATGCACTTTAAACTTTATCAAAAGGATGTGAAAAGTGCCTTTCTCAATGGTGATATCCAAGAGGAAGTTTTTGTTAGCCAAACACCTGGCTTTGAAAATCCTGATTTTACTAACCATGTCTATAAGCTAACAAAAGCCCTCTATGGGTTGAAACAGGCTCCAAGAGCATGGTATGAGAAGCTCAACACTTTCCTCATTCAACAAAACTTTTTAAGAGGAAATGTTGACAAGACACTTTTCATAAAGACAAATGGAAATGACATCTTGCTGGTCCAAGTTTATGTTGATGACATAATCTTTGGATCAACTAACAATAAATTGTGCGAAGATTTTGAAAACTTAATGAAAGGGAAATTTGAAATGTCAATGATGGGAGAGCTATCTTACTTCTTGGGATTTCAACTTAACCAAAGCAAGCATGGCATTTTCATTAGTCAAACTAAATACTGTAATGATTTGATAAAGAAATTCCATTTTGAGAACTTTAAGTCCATTGATACTCCCATGAGCCAAGCATGCCACTTAGATAGAGATGAGAAAGGTAAACCTGTAGATGTAACAAGGTTTAAAGGTATGATAGGATCTGTGCTCTATCTTACAGCAAGCAGACCTAACATTATGTTTAGTGTCTGCATGTGTGCTAGATTCCAATCCAATCCGAAAGAGTCACACCTTAATGCAGTGAAGAGAATATTTAGATATCTCATAGGAACTAGAAACCTAGGATTGTGGTATCCTAGGGGATCTACTTGTACTCTAGTTGGATTCTCGGATTCTGATTTTGCAGGATGCAAACTAGACAGGAAAAGTACCTCTGGTACTTGTCATTTGCTAGGAAACTCCCTTGTGTCTTGGTATAGCAAGAAACAAACTAGCATTGCATTATCAACAACTAAGGCTAAGTACATTGCAGCTGGGAGCTGTTGTGCACAAATCCTCTAGATGAAACAACACCTCTGCGATTTTGGTGTTGACTTAGGGACAATACCAATTATGTGTGATAATACAAGTGCAATTTGTATTACCAAGAACCCTGTCATACATTGTAGAACTACGCAAATAGAAATAAGGCATCACTTCATAAGGGACCAATTTCAAAATGGGAACATAAAGCTTGAACATGTCAATACAGCTGATCAGTTAGCTGACATATTTACCAAAGCTTTACCCAAAGAAAGCTTGCTCCACATTAGGATGAAACTAGGAATAATTGATCAGAATGAAATCTGATACATATGACAAATCGATTTTCCAATTGATTATCCTGTGAATTAACAGGAAATGTGCTTTATGAAATCGATTGCACAATTGATTGATAATGCACAGTGTCAAATTTGTCAAATTAGACAACACGATAATCGATTGATTAATCGATTTGCTAAACCCATGTATCTGTATATGCTACATTATTCCTCAATCTAATCGACTTGGAAATCAATTACTTCAGTTTAAAGAATCGATTTGGAAATCGATTATCTTGGTCCCAGACTTCAACAATGAGAAATTCTTCCAAATTCTATCCCGAGCATCGATTGGGAAATCGATTGAATCAATTCTTGTGGAACTTGCACTTAATGAATCGATTTGGAAATCGATGCTGAGATTATCAATTTTCTAAACTGATATGAGAAATTTTCTGAACTGATATGGCAATCGATTTAGACATCGATTCAATAAATAAATCCAATCGATTAGGAAATCGATTTGAAATATGACTGTTGCCAGATTTTTACTAGCCATTGGAAGGAAATTATGTCTCAATCGATTCCACTTCCCCAAAAATGGACCCAATCGATTAGGAAATCGATTTACTTGTGCTAGAGTTTAAAACAATCGATTAGGAAATAGATTTGAAACAGGAGTATTTAAACCCTCCTAAACTCCTAAATCGATTTCATCTCAAAATTTCCAGATTGTCTCAACAAGTCTCTGCTGTTTCTCACTACTTTCTTCTTCCAAACCATCTCTGATATATCTCATTCTTCAAAAACACATATTTCTTATTATGGCTCGTGTGAAACAAGTTAACCCAAGAACACCATCACCATCTGTTTCTTCATCGTCAAGTGGGCGAACTCCTTCCCCCCCACCAACGTCTAAATGAGTTCCCATTCCTACCCATAAAATACTTGTCAAAGACAAAGGCAAGGCTATTGCAGTAGATCAAGGGAAGTCCAAGAAAAGAAAAGAAAAGAGCCCCCCACTAACAAGCTAATGGCTGATGCCATGAAGGACCCTGCTCCGAAAAAGAAGAAACATCTTCCTTCACCTCAGCCCAAGAAAGGTCAACCTCAAAAAGATAAACAGGCTGAAGGTGTTGAGCTACCTCCTACATTTCTTAAAAGGAAAATCCATGAAGCATGCACTTTGGATTTTGCGTACTTCAACTCAAATGGTTTCACTTTTCAAGACCATCTAAGGTTTCATGGCCTAGAAGGATTTCTTTCCTGCTCATTAGACACTTATTTGCAACTTGTTCCATCATTCTATTCAACATTCAAACTCATTAACAACGGATTCAAGGAAGATGTTAAAGGCAAGCGAATTTCCATGACTTTCGACGAGTTCTCAAAACTATCGGGACTGCCATATCATGGAAATTCAATTGACGGAAGCTCTGAAGCCGAGTCGGCTGATGAAGGCTGAGAAGCCTTACTGGATAGGCATATTGTCGTGCAAGACCTAATGATTGAAGGGTTTGTGGAAACTATTTCACTACCAATAGGTTAGATGAAAGTTCAGCCAAGGATGCTGATGTATGCTTTAACCCGGATGCTAGTGCCACGATCCGGAAACCATGCTGTTGTCCAAAAGTTGGACATAATTATGTTGTGGGGACTGTCCAAAGAGCTCAAGATGAGCTGGACATGGATTGTGCTTAAGCACATGATGGAAGCCGCACAGGGTAAGCTGGTGCTTCCCTACCCCCAGTTAATCACCAAGATTCTGAGACATTTTAAGGTGTCAATTGTCAATGAAGAATCTTTGAAGACCACCCTCTCTTTTGGAGAAGCAATTGTCAATCAAATGCAATTGAAGAGGGTGAAAGGTATCTGGGTTAGATCGCAACCAAATGTTGAACCAGCTCAGCCAAATGCGGAACGAGTTGAGCCTGTTGCAACCAATGTTGAGTTCTTAGCCAAGCTGCTGGAGTTTATGGAAGCTCAAGCAGCTCAGAACGCTAAAGTAGAAGCTTCCAATGAGAGAATGGAAGCAGCTCTGAGCAAGCTCCAGGAGAATCTACACGCAGTCGCGCAGGACTTCGCTGCAATCCAAGATCATCTAGGCCTTAAACTATCATTTAGCGATATTGCTGATATAGGCCGACAAGCAACAGGAGAACCACATTCCACACCCCTAGATAGTCCTGTACCTCATGGTGAGGAGACACCTGCTGAGGTTAATACAGCGGTCTCTACCTCTCCCTTAGCTAATAATGAGGAACAACCCAGTTTAGGTGATTAGGAGTTTAGGTTTTGTGTTGTTTTTGTAACTGTTTTGGTATTACATTGTATTATTCGGTTTAAATGAATATTATTTTCACTTTTCTCTCTTATTATCTGCCTTTTTACATTCAGTAACAAAGGGGGAGAAAATGTACGAAGTTAAACTTGGGTTTTCCTGTACTGTTATGATGCTAATTTTCTAATGGTGATACCATGTGCTAACATATTTAATTGAGCTCTGTTCTGATTTCTACTTCAATACCAGTTGCTATGTACTAGTTATTCTAATACCAGTCATTTCTGCCCTGATACTATTATTTTTACCTGGATGTGTTAGTTCTAATATCAGTTTTTGCCTTGTATGTGCTAACATCATTGCTAATCACATGCCAAGTATAATCTTGAAACTTTTGTTTTTCATTCCTCATTCAATTTATCAATTGTTGCTTGTATTAGATGATGTGTCTTTTCTTCTTGCTCACTTGCCCATTGCTCCTCTAACTGGTCAAGATTATCTATCGACGGACGATAAAATCGATCTGTACTAGCATAAGAAGAAGACGTCTCAGTCTGAATATAGCCTATTAGACCTTTCATAAATGTTGATGATAAACTACCGGCACCTAACACACGCCCTTTGTACTTGCCACCACTGATGTTCATAAAACTTGCGGTCTCATATTGTTTTCGCTGCACTGGACCAGCTCGCTGAGCAGGAGGAAGAGAAGCTTGTTGAAGTTGTTCCTATATAAAAAGTTAAAAAATTAAAAATTAAAAATTAAAATAGTTAATAATTAAAATATAATAATTTAGAGGTCTAATTAATATATAATAATTACCTGAATCATTTTCTATAATCCATCAGTATACTCATTGTTTTAGGATTAACATGAAGATAGCGATGTATCTCTACATGAGTGACCTCCCTTCCAAGTTGTTGTTCCTAAAATATTAAATTAATGTCAAGTTTATAAGTTGGTGAAATGTGATGATTAATTGAATATAAATTAATTTATATATATATATATATATATTATAAATAGTAATTACCATATAATATTTAATTTCTTCAACAAACATGAAACCTCTCTTATGAGTACAGGTACCTCTCTCAGATGCTCTATTAATCTTTGCATTTTTCTCTTCTTTTTATAAGCATATGTGTTCCATTTCCTCCACAAAGCACTCCAAACATTTTCACCAATCCAATTAGGCCGTTTTTCCTCGCCCTTATTACGTGGGTACGCCAACATAGATGAGAGACGTTTGGAAAAGCGATGGTCAAAAGAAGCCAAAATTGTAGCATCATGCTCTCTTTTCCAAGTACATTTAGTCTGTTGTTTGTTTAAATTTAAATAATATTAAAAATATAATTCAATTAAGCAATCAAATGTATAATTAGTAATTAAATAAATTAATCTAATCACTTACTTTGAAACAATATAAAAATTGTTCAACTTCACTAAATTGAGGTGTCTTATCCTCTTTTATCTCACCCCAGAAAACCATGGTTTTTAATATATCTCTTGTATGACGTCAACAATTGCCTTTGCAAATGATTTAAAAGGAAGATATCTTCAAAGTTTACATGCAAATTAAATATAAAAATCATAATTTAACAATCATAGTTTACATACCGATCTCATTCTGGAATGATGACAATGCGATTGTAGCAATCAACACATCCGGGTTCCATTATTTTGTCTATGGTATAAGGCTCTACAGGGACCTCAGGATATAGAGGAATACCTCCACCACTAGTACCAATCGTCGACATCAGCATGAGAGATGGGTCATTAACAACACGTGGTTTAGCAATTTATTTCTTACCACATGATGTTTTGGATATTCCTCGTATTCCCACCGTTCCCGTTCCTCTTGATCCTTCCGAT
This sequence comes from Cicer judaicum, assembly GCA_037974835.1. NCBI lineage: Eukaryota > Viridiplantae > Streptophyta > Magnoliopsida > Fabales > Fabaceae > Cicer > Cicer judaicum. The sequence goes on from JBBPBS010000451.1 coordinate 851,176, forward strand.
CCTCCTGATCCTCCTACTCCCAACACTGAAGTCATGTTTATATATATGTATATATATCCATATCCATACATATATATAATATATATATATATGTGTGTGTGTGTGTGTGTGTGTATGTACAATTAATATAAATTAATAATAAAATATACATAAATAAATTATAACACTCATATAAATAAAGAAATATATATAAATTATATATATATATATATATATATATATATATAAAAAGTGTCGTTCATATTTCACATTACAACATATAATATTCTATATATATATATATTTATATACACACACACATATCTAATGCGTAATTAATTAATTTTTTTCGTCATCGTCATCATCGTCGTCGTAATTTGATGAGTGAATTAAGTCACTACCTTCGTCATTTTCTAATTCATCTATTTCTTGTTCATCAACTTCTTCTCCAATGTTTGACTCATGACAAAGTTGACTAATAGTCTCATCTCCAATCACATGATCCAAATTTGACATTTCATCTATTTGATATGCAACTTCTTCATTTTGACCTGCTTCAACTTCTTTTATTCCACTAATTGGTCTTGTTTTGATTGCAGCACACCAACCTTGTTTGCTTCTGACAGTTGATGGATAAGGAACAAAATACACTTGTCTTACATTATGGGTCAGGGCAAATGGATCAAAACATGGATATTTTTTGCTCATACGAATGTCTACAATATTGAATATCAAATTGATCTTAGGTCCTCGGCTAGATGGATCGAACCACTTACAGTAAAACAACAGCACTTTTTTCACATAATATAGGAACGTATAGTCAATTTCGTAAATATGCTCAATTATGCCGTAGAAATCTTCTACTACACCACTATCAAACACACTTTTCATACAAATTCCACTATTAATTGTTTCTTTTCCTTCGGTCCAAGATTCATTGTGAAATTTGTATCCATTGACGTAATAGGTGTGCCATTCTTTGAAACTTCTACTTGGGCCCATAGATAAGTGCCTCAAGTGGATGTTGATAGGAGTTTGTTCTTCGAGATGTACTTGTTGTTGAAACCAAATGGAAAATTTGAATGTATATCAATAGATGATTGTCCTATAGTTAAAAATGCCCTGATTGATGACCATATATATGGTGAATATCAATTTAATCATATAAATATAATCAAAAAGAAGAGAAATTTAAAACGTACTAAATGTAAGGTTTAACTTCAGTGCAGTTAATCAAAACGTGAACATTTGCCGCATTAAATACTTTGTCAATTGGCCAGAAAATCGGAAAATCCCTTCCAGCATGATGACCAGACAAGCAAAAAATTGATAAAGCATGTGGATGATGTATAACACAATCAGTAGAGTTTCTTCCGTTAACTGGTGACAAAGTTTCATTGTTGAAATAATGAGAACAAAAGTGTGTTGTTTCACAGTGTATGTGACACCCTAAACCCCAAATAATTTTTTTTATTAAGATAATGAGTATCACGTAATCATAAACATGTCACATGAATCCAAAAGTTCCATCAAACATAATGACATCGAAATCATTATAACAAACAACAGGATCCTTTTTGAAGTACACAAACTTATGTTTTAAATTCAGTGCAAATATAGTCCCAACCCAATGTCACTATCAGAGCGGGAATTCCCATAATAAACATGATCAAAATAACATCAATACAATGTATATAATAAGAGTCTTCAAAGCATGATAACTTCCGCCTCTCCGATGGTACTAGTCATCACCTACAACTTACAACTCGTCTGCGTTCGCCGCAAACACCAAACACAAACAACGAAGGGTGAGTATCCAAATTATGTAACAGTATAAAATACACGAGAGGAACACACATGCAATCAATTATCACAATCTCAAAAACAGTCAAGTGTATAATATCAATGATTCATCAAATTCATTCACAATAAGAAAATCACCATAATGAAATGCTATGCATGTCCTATACTCTATACTTCATCATTTGGTACCATTCTACTCTAAAGTACTTGGTTAGGAGGCCAGATACTATGCAATTACAAGAGTGGACGGACAATTCATGAATGGCCAAGTCCTCATAGATCCCCTCAACTCAACCCGAGACACATATACGCGACAGTCGGGGTACTCTTGTGTTGCACGGTAGTTCTCGGCCTTAGGGAATAACCCACTAATCCACTTAGGAATTTCCCACTAGGTGTACCCCCAAGGTCTATTATCAGTCTTACCTTACAGTTCGACTGTAGCCCTCCACGATCAGGCTCATTTAGTTGTACTTCCCTAAATCACTAGGTTTGTCAAACCCTCCCTATATGATGACAAAATAATCCTAACTCCAAAATCTACAACACATATCTCAGACTTACTCGATCATCACAACTCAATAAGTTTCAGTTTGACTTCACAATATTCATCATTATATATCTTTATCAGTCAATCACAATAAAATCACAATATTTGGTTTACACTACTCATAATACACAATCCAATTTCATCCATCACATAATAAGGAATTCAATAGGTGGCACATTATTGTAATATCACAAATTCAATCAAGTAGCAAAACATTCAAGTACATATCATTCATACATTAACAATCAGCATAAGATTTCATAAAATCAGACAGCATGCAAGCTTGATATAAATAAATTCACGACAATTTTATAGGTTGCTAAATTATATTTTAGTCCTCACTATTACCATTCACATTTTATTAATTAATATTATTCAGCATTGCCGTACATCTCACGTTATTTTTACTCATAAAATCGAACCTCATCCCACCCCTTACCTCGCCTAAAGATTCCGTCCAATGAATCTGATATGCTAACGAGTCATTTCTATGTCAGTCGTCGTCTCTAATAGTCCACGAGGGAATTATAGCCACACAACCACCAAATACAAATAAATTACTTACTATGAATAAATGAATAAATAAAGAACAAAATAATAAATAAATAATAAAATAAATATAAATAAATAAATAAGTAAATGAATAAATAAATAAGTAAATAAATAAATAATTAAATAAATAAATGAATAAATAAATGCTAAATAAATAAATAAATAAGTAACTGAATAAATAAAATAATAAAATAAATAAATAAATAAATAAATAAGTAAATGAATAAATAATAAA
>JBBPBS010000451.1:854712-869178 GCA_037974835.1 Cicer judaicum
AAAATAAATAAATAAGTAAATGAATAAATAAATAATAAAATAAATAATAAATAAACAAGTAAATGAATAAATAAATAAATAAATAATAAATAAATAAGTAAATAATTAATTAATTATGTAAATAAATAAATAAGTAAATAAATAAATGAATAAATAAATATGAAAAAATAAAAAATAAATAAATGAGTAAATGAATAAAATAAATAATAAATAAATTATCTAGATAAATAAATTATTTACTATTTGGCCAACAACCCAAAAATATATTTAATACTATATATGCTTATGCTTATATTGGGAATAATTTAAAAACATGCAATCAAAAATCGTATAAAAATTATGTTACCGATGTCATGTTAAAAAAATGCAGAATTAAATTAAAGCATAATTATGTTACCGAAATCAAGAATCGTATAAAAATATATTGAGCAAGTCCGTTAAAAAAGCAGAGGACAATTCTTGCTACAAAATATGCTTATAATCATAATAACATAAAATAAAGTATTATTTTAATTACTACTAATGGTACAACAAAATCCATTATTGTTAGAAATACCCTTGAATAATCTAAACTAGTTGGCAGAACAAGAAAATGCTCTCTAATATTTTGGCAGGTGAAGATTTCATGATATACATATAGAGAAAGTAATTCAAAAAGGCAATTGAAAAATCAAAATATATCAATAAAAATCCTAATAACCACATCAATTCATTTTAGATTACGTTGCTTGTTTTGAAGCTCTTATTTTTAGGTTATATGTACTTGTCTTGGATGGATGAAAAGATCAACCCTCTAAAAGCTAATATGTTTATTTGGCATGAATCACATTGTAGCTTAATGAATTTGACCTTGAACTTGATTCTATGTTTATTTTCATGTTTATCTTTTAATTATGCTTGTTGGTATTATATCCCCTACCTATGCTATACTTTGTAAGCTTGGTATTTTGGTTGTTGTTTTTCTTCATTTTTGATCATGTCAAAAGGGGGAAAAAATTGTATGATGTTAAAACATTTGTAGGTTTTTCAAAACATGATGGCATGAACTCAAGATCAAAAGAGGAGTAAGCATAGAAAAATCAAAACGATAAACACTTTGAAGTTTCAACAACAACAAGGTTTTGTCATCATCAAAAAGGGAAAGAATGTAAAATACTTATGTTTTTTATGAAGACAAAGACCAATGAAACTGATCAAATTACAAGTTCAAAAAGAAGTCAGCAATCAAGTCAACTATGGTAAATATGTTAGAAGTGTTATCGTTTAAGGTACTTGTTGCAATCTAATATTGTTACATTTCGAATGCACATGAGAACCTTTCATTTTAGCATATGCATCAAAAGAATTTTCAAAGTGTCAAAACGCATGAACAATGTTTGAAAATGAATGTTTTTGACAAAAGTCAAAGTTGTATTCGACTACAGCATGTTGTAGCCAAATACAGACTTAAGTCAATAACAGAAACTGCATATCTGTATTCGACTATAGGATGTTGTAGCCGAATACAAATACCAAGTAAATAGCTAAAACTGCACTTTTGTATTCGACTACAACATGATGTAGCCGAATACAAAACGAACTAAGTGGCAAAATTCAGTCATCTATATTCGACTACAAGGATGTATATTCGAATACATGTTTGAAATTTTCAAATAAAACTGAACTTTATAGAGGCGTATTCGACTACACTCAAGTTGCAGCCGAAGATAACTGTGAAGTAATGCAAATTTTCAGTTCACATTCAATCTGGAATATTGCATATGTTCACCAAACCTCTAGCAACAATTGTCATTGATCTGAAGTGATAGCTAAGAAGTATAAATATTTCTTAGTTTCAGATTTAATTTAAGACTTTTTCATCAATCTTAGAACAACTTTAAACAAACTTTCTGTAATATTTTGAGTTATTCAAAGTATTACTTTCATATTTTAAGTACATATTTTACATTGTCATACCATTGAGAAAAGTTCTCTATTGTACTTGAAATTATATTAGACTGTTATCATTGTACTCAACTATTATACCCACTTGATTTCAGTCAAAATCATTGTTGTAAAACCATTCAAGTTATTGTGTAAATTGAGGAAAGTGGTGTACTTTCTTCAAGTATTGTAAACTAGGATAGTGGTGTGCTATCTTAGGTTGATTGTTAGAATTTTGTAAAAGAAGTTTTAGAGTTAGGCATGTACTTATTCAAACAATAATGAAAATCTCTTGTGGTGTGCAAGAGGACTAGATGTACCCTTGGTTGTAAGGGCAACCATGATAAATTGATGCGTTCTTTATTTTTCTGTCATTTACATTTTTCCATACACTTATCTTAATCAAAAAAATAATCCACTAACTCTCTAAAAACAAGAAAAATTTTAAACACCTAATTCATCCCCTCTTAAGTGCAACTATGTACTAATAGAAACAGTAAAGACACATCATATGGACTTATTTACCTAGAGGACTTTTGATTAAAGAGTACATCATAATCTCCGTCACTTAATTGGGTTTTACCTGTATCCTTGGGTTTTACCTGCGGATATAAATCCGCAGGAAATTCGCTAATTTCTAGTAACGCTTGTTTATATTAGAAGGATATTACAAACGAAAATTTGTGTTGGCAAGATAATCTGCAGCAAATTTTCAAGAGTTTAACAATTGAAAGTATTATTTGAAGATTTGGCTATAGAAATTTTCATGGGCATCACGTCATGAAGATCGATTTTACACGTGAATTTTAATTTCTCCCGAATCTTCTCAATATAACATGAACCTGCAGCAAAATTCTTATGTATTTCTTACAGATTTTTTCTTTTGGAAAATTTGGGGTAAAAAGTTCATTTATTAGTAGTGAATGAAACATACGAAGAATAATTTTGAGCGTTAAGAGATAAAAAAATTTATTTAATTAAAACAATTTAACAACAATTTTATTTAATCAAACATGTGAAGAACAATTTTATTTAATCAAACATGCCTTCAAACAATTTTGACGTGAAGAAAGGATACCAATAATAACTAGATGATACCAAATTGAAAATAATAATTTAAATTTAAAAAAGTTAATCAATATAACATCAAAATAGTGCGAGAATAAAAAACATAATTGAAATGGGAAATATCAGAGGTAAAGAAGAAAAGCTGATATGAAAAGAAATATAAGAACAGAGAGATAGAAGAATAGATGAACAAAAGAACTGAAAAACATAAAAGTCAAAAAGTTAAATCAGCCTTCTGAGGCAAATAAACTTAAGAAAAATACATACGATCCCAACTTTTTTATCATACACTTAAATATATTTTTAGTCAATTAAGTAAATACATATTTTCGAAATAATATTCACAAGCATGCATCTTTATAACAATATAAAAAAATTATTCCATAAAAAATGTGTTTAAAATTTATTTTCTATGTAAATATTTTAATTTTAGATTTTTTCACTTTTAAAAAATTTATATTTAATTTATCTAAAATCGAAAAATTTTAAATTTTTTTGGAGGACCTTTTTTTATAATATTTTATATATACATCATTGTAAAAATTTATTTATAAAATTTATAGTTATATGACGATTAAACATGTTCATTTTTATAGGGGCTTAAATTGTTTGTTGTTTAATTGTATAAGTACTAAAAATAAACCAACAAACAAAATTATAATAATTTTTACTTATACAAAAATTAAATAAAAACATTATAAAGGAAGAAAAAGTTGATAATAACTATTTAGAAAAATTTAATTCGACGATGCTTTATTACATTACGCGAAAAATAGGATTTTACAGCGCTTTTTTTAATCCATTTACAGCCCTTTTTTAAAATAAAAAAGCGTTGCGGAATCGAGCGCTGTAAAAGATACAACAGCGCTTTAAAAAAGCGCTATAAAATATGTAGATATAATGAACGCTTGTTATGCATATTTTACAGCGCTTTTTCAAAAAAATGCTGTAAAATACGCGCACATAATATGAATTATTATGCACATTTTACAGCGCTTTTTCGAAAAAGCGCTGTAAAATGAACACCCAATATATTAATTATAGGTGCATTTTTTACAGCGCTTTTTCAACAAAAGCGCTGTAAAATGCACCACCAGTGCACATTTTACAGCGCTTGTTCCAAAAAGCGCTGTAAAATGTGCAATCACTTCACACAACAACAAAACATATATTCAAATACAATCAGTAGACAAAAAACAGAACTCTGTAACTTAATTAACATGTACATTGGACATAACTCTGTATCTTAATTAACATGTAACTATTAACTCTGTAATTTACAACCTAATTAACTACATTCAGATACATATATATATATATATATATATATATATCCTAATTTACATCCTAATTATACATGATCCATGCCTCATTGGAATTTGAAGAAAAAGTGGTAATACGAGATGTTCCTATTGTGTGTGGATTCCCTGAAGTATTCCCTAAAGATGTCACTAGTTTACCACCAGAGCGTGAAATTGAGTTTAGCGTTGACCTTGTACCAGGTACTGGACCCATATCCATGGCACCGTATAGGATGTCTCCCTTAGAATTGTCTGAGCTTAAGAAACAATTAGAAGAGCTTTTAGATAAACAATTTATAAGGCCTAGTGTTTCACCATGGGGTGCACCTGTGTTGTTAGTTAAGAAGAAGGATGGCTCTATGAGGTTATGCGTAGATTACGGTCGACTTAATAAAGTGAAAATCAAGAATAAGTATCCGCTACCTAGGATAGATGACCTTATGGATCAATTGAGAGGATCATGTGTGTTTAGTAAGATCGATCTGAGATCAGGTTACCATCAGATTCGAGTATTTGGTTATGCCTTTTGGTGTGACTAATGCACCAGCAGTGTTTATGGATTACATGAATCGGATCTTTCATCCTTACCTAGACTCTTTTGTGGTTGTGTTTATAGATGATATCTTAGTGTACTCTAAGACTAAGGAAGAACATGGTGAACATCTAAGGATAGTCTTGAAAACCCTTAAGGAGAAACAATTATTTGCCAAGTTGTCTAAGTGTGAATTTTGGTTAGAGGAAGTAAGTTTCCTAGGACATATAATTTCAAAAGGTGGAATAGCTGTTGATCCTACCAAAGTGGAGAGTGTCTTAGAATGGAAAACACCTAAATCAGTGACTGAGATTAGGAGTTTCCTAGGATTGGCAGGTAATTATCGTAGGTTCATAGAAGGATTCTCCAGATTGGCCTTACCTTTGACTAAGTTGACCCGTAAAGGGGAATTGTTCGTGTGGGATACTCATTGTGAGAATAGTTTCCAAGAGCTTAAGAAACGATTGACCTCTGCACCAATCTTAGTATTACCTGACCTGAGTGAACCTTTTGTAGTATACTGTGATGCGTGTGGTTCTAGATTAGGTGGAGTACTTATGCAGGATGGAAAGGTAGTAGCATATGCTTCTAGGCAACTGAAGATTCATGAGAGAAACTACCCTACCCATGACCTAGAACTAGCAGTAGTTGTCTTTGTACTTGAGATGTGGAGACATTATTTATATGGATCTAGATTTGAGGTTTTTAGTGACCATAAGAGCCTTAAGTATCTTTTTGATCAAAAGGAGTTGAACATGAGACAACGTAGGTGGATGGAATTCCTTAAAGATTTTGATTTTGAGCTTAAATATCACCCTGGAAAGGCCAATGTAGTGGCTGATGCCTTGAGTAGGAAGACTTTGAGTGTGTCCGCCTTAATGGTTAAGCATAGTGAGTTGTTGGAACAATTTAGAGACCTTAGTTTAGTTTGCGAAGTGACACCAGAAAGTATTAAATTAGGAATGTTGAAGGTAACTAGTGGACTATTTGAAGAGATTGAAAAAAATCAGAAGTTGGATTTATATCTTTTAGATAAGTTACATTCGATTGACCAAGGGAGAGAACCTGACTTTAAAATAGGTGTTGATGGAATTTTGAGATTTAAGGAGATGGTTTGTGTTCCCGATGTAGAGGAATTAAGAAAGATGATCTTAGAGGAAGGACATAGGAGTTGTCTAAGTATTCACCCTGGAGCCACAAAGATGTATAAGGACCTCAAGCAGATATTTTGGTGGCCTAAAATGAAAAGAGATGTTGCTGAATTTGTGTATGCTTGTTTAACTTGCCAAAAATCTAAGGCAGAACATCAAAAACCTTCAGGTTTGATGCAACCTTTGAGCATTCCCGAATGGAAGTGGGATAACATATCTATGGACTTTGTGGTAGGTTTACCTCAAACTCCAAAAAGGTATGATAGCATTTGGGTTATTGTGGATAGACTAACTAAATCTGCTCACTTTATTCCGATAAACATAACTTATTCTATGGAAAGGTTAGCTGAGATATACATAAAAGAAATTGTGAAGTTGCACGGAATCCCATCAAGTATAGTCTCAAACAGAGACCCTAGGTTTACCTCTAAGTTTTGGCAAGGTTTACAAAGTGCTTTAGGTACGAACCTTAGGATGAGTTCAGCATACCACCCACAGACAGATGCTCAAACTAAGCGAACCAATCAATCCCTAGAAGACTTGTTAAGAGCTTGTGTGTTGGAACAAAATGAAAGTTGGGATAGCTTTTTGCCACTTATAGAATTTACCTATAACAATAGTTTCCACTCTAGCATTGGAATGGCCCCTTTTGAGGCTTTGTATGGGAGAAGATGTAGGACCCCTCTGTGTTGGTTTGAGAGGGGTGATAACCTTGTGTTAGGACCTGAGATTGTTCAACAAACTACGGATAAAGTAAAAATGATTCAGGAAAAAATGAGAGCATCTTAAAGTAGGCAAAAGAGTTACCATGATAAAAGAAAGAAAAACCTCGAATTTCAAGAAGGTGATCATGTATTTCTGAGAGTTACTCCAACGACTGGGGTTGGTCGGGCATTAAAAATGCGAAAGCTTACACCTCGGTTTATAGGACCTTACCAAATTCTCAAACGTGTCGGTAACGTAGCATATCAGATCGCGTTGCCTCCGTCTCTTTCTAATCTCCATACTGTCTTTCATGTGTCTCAACTTCGCAAGTACATTTTCGATTCCTCACACGTGATTGAGTCAGACAAGGTACAAATAAAAGAGAATCTAACTTTTGAGACCTTACCGCTACGGATTGAGGACCAAAAGACCAAAGAATTAAGGGGTAAGGCGATTTCATTGGTTAAGGTTGTCTGGGGAGATGTTACTGGTGAAAGTGCTACGTGGGAGGTTGAAAGCCAGATGCGCGATTCTTATCCCGAACTATTTTCTTCAGGTAAATTTCGAGGATGAAATTTTCTTCAACAGGGGGAGAAATGTAACACCCCAATTTCTCTTTACCTTAATTAAATAGTATAATGATACAATACTATATTTTTATTTTTATTTTTATATATGAGTGTTAATATGTGTTTTAGTTGGTATCTTTAACACTAATAAAATGGGTTAATGATAAGAATAACTATAGTCATAATAATAATAAATAATAACAATAATAATAATAATAATAATAATAATAATAGTAACCATTACAATAAATAATAATAATAATAGTAACCTAGGTCACTATGTAACGTATACATGGCTAAGGCATCCTAGATTAGCATAGCCGCTTCCCATTTTGGATCAGATTCCAATTTGCAACTTGCAATTCCAATTTCGTATTCCAGTTCCATTTCCAAAGCACAACCATTTCCATTTCAAAACTACAACCAGGTATGCACGGAAATTATTATTCTTTTTTTGTGCCTATTGGTGTGTGAGTATGTAGGTGTTTATCTTGTTAGCTCTAAGCCTTGAAGATGAGATAAAAATAAGAATTTAGGAGTGTTTGATTAGTGTTTATAATATGATAGCACAAGTGTTTTATTTGGTTAGCAATTTTATAAAATGTTATACATGATAAAATGTTATGCATGATTAGTAATTTTATTTGGTTCTTTGAAAACTTGCACAAGTGTTTTTATCCTAAGATAAATTCATAAATTTTTCGGACGCCTTCTAAATCCTATAGCACCTTAATTCAAAGATATTATTTTGTCTCAAATACTGATTCTTGGATCACTCCATATTATAATGTTTCTATTGGCGTGTGTTTTTCTAAAGTATTGATAATAAGTTGTGTATTAGGATTTAGAATATAATTTTCTTGAATATGTGATTTGGAATGATGTACCTTCAAACAATATCATGTTGGCCATGAATAATTAATCAACTGTAATTTTCTTCTATTTCCATCAACATTGTTATAATGGAACGCTAAAATTTTAAATCCATAAAAGTTTGTATTGCAAAGAATACTGCATGATGTTTAGAAACAATTGACTCGAATCTTGAGCAGTGTTAAATTAACCTATTGGAATTTAACATACTATTTGCTATTAAGAAAATTATTTATTTATTTTATTATTTATTTTATTTATTTATTTACTTATTTATTCATTTATTTATTTATTTATTTATTATTTATTTTATTATTTATTTATTATTTATTTTATTATTTATTTATTCATTTACTTATTTAATTATTTATCATTTATTTTATTATTTAGTTATTTATTCTATTACGTATTTATTTATTTATTTATTTATTTATTTATGTACTTATTAATGTATATACTTATTTATTTATTTATTTCCCTATTTATTTATTATTTATTTATTCATTTACTTATTTATTTATTTTATTTATTTTATTATTTATTCATTTACTTATTCGTTTATTTATTATTTATTTTGTTTATTCATTTACTTATTTGTTTATTTATTATTTATTTTGTTGTTTATTTATTTCTTTAGTTATTCATTTATTCATAGTAAGTAATTTATTTGTATTTGGTGTTGGTGTGACTATAATTCCTTTGCAGACTATTAGAGACGACGAACGACAAAGAAACGACCCGTTAGCAGATCAGATTCATTGCACGAAATCTTCAATCGAGGTAAGGGGTGGGATGAGGTTCGATTTTATGAGTATAAAATAACGTGAGATGAACGGGAATGCTGAAGTTCCCAAATGTTCATTCGGGGCTTACTACGTACAGTTGAGCCCTATTGAGTAATAATAATTAATTAATAAAATGTCAATGGTAATAGTGAGGATTAAAATATAATCTAGTAACCTATAGAATTTCCGTGAATTTATTTATATCAAGATTGTATGCTGTCTGATTTTATGAAATCTTATGCTGATTGTTAATGTATGAATGATGTGTACTCGAATGTTTTGTTACTTGATTGAATTTGTGATATTACTAGAATGTGTCACCTATTGAATTCCTTATTATGTGATTGATGCAATTGGATTGTGTATTGTGAGTAGTGTAAACCAAATATTGTGATTTTATTGTGTATTGTAAGGTAAGACTGATAGACCTTGGGGGTACACCTAGTGGGGAATTCCTAGGTGGATTAATGGGTTATTCCCTAAGGCCGGGACCTACCGTAAAACACAAGAGTACCCCGACCGTCGCGTATATGTGTCTCGGGTTGAGTTGAGGGGATCTATGAGGACTTGGTCATTCATGAATTGTCCGTCCACTCTTGTAGTGGCATAGTATCAGGCCTCCTAACCAAGTACATCAGAGTAGAATGGTACCTAATGATGAAGTGTAGAGTATAGGACATGCATAGCATTTCATTATGGTGATTATCCTATTGTGAATGAAGTTGATAAATCGTTGATATTATACACTTGATTGTTTTCCTTGATTGTGATAATTGATTGCTTGCGTGTTCCCCTCACGTATTTATACTGTTACATAATTTCGATACTCACCCTCGTTATTTGTGTTTGGCGTTTGTGACGGACGCAGACGAGTTGTAAGTTGCAGGTGATGACTAATACCATCGGAGAGGCGGAAGCCGTCAATTCTTGGAGATTCTATCTATATGAATTGTATTGATGTTATTTTGAGTATTTTTATTTTTGGGAACTCCCGCTCTGATAGTGACATCGGGTTGGGACTATATTTGCACTGAATTTAAAACATAAGTATGTGTACTTCAAAAAGGATCCTGTTGTTTGATATTATGATTTCAATGTCATTACGTTTGATGGGAATTTTGGATTTATGTGACATGTCTGTGATTATGTGATATTCTTTATCTAAAAAAAAAAAAAATTATTTGGGGTTTAGGGTGTCACATTTGTGGTATCAGAGCTGGTCTGTCTAATCAGACCGTAAATGTGTTATGTGTTCGCTATGTTTCCTTGTGTACTCTGTTATGTATTTTGTAGTAATGGTCATTATTGTGTTAGTGTTGTAGAGCTAAGTTAGTTCCTCACTTCCCTAAGTGTCTCACTATATTCGATTGGCTTATCTGATTGATGTAGGTAGTGATGGCTAGTGGAAGGAATGATGCTGCGATTGCTGAGGCTCTAGAGTCCACGGCAGGAGTTACAGTGTAGGCTCTCCAAGCTTTGGCTGAATCTCAAGCTACTGCACAAGCCTCTGCGCAAGCTGCTACCCAAGCTGCACAGATTGCTGCTCAAGTTGTTGCTCAAGCTACTAGCTACAGGGGTGGCCAAGGAAATGTGCAAATAAATGAATTCATGGTGATGGATCAATTTCACAAGGCTAACCCCCCATCATTTGAAGGTCACTATAATCCTGATGGAGCTCAAAAGTGGTTACAAGAAGTTGAGAAAATTTTCAGAGGAGTGGCATGTCGCGAAGGTCAGAAAGTGCATCTTGGTACCTTTATGTTGACGGAAGAAGCTGAACATTGGTGGGATAATGCACGCCAACGTTTAGAGAATGTAGGGACTATAATTACTTGGGCTATATTCAAGAACATGTTTCTAATTAAGTATTTCCCTGAAGATATTCGTAATAGAAAGGAGATGGAATTTGTTAAATTGGAACAGGGGAATATGTCAGTAGCGGAGTATGCTGCTAAGTTCGAGGAATTATCCAGGTACTATCCACTTTATGTTGGAGAAGCAGGAGAAAAGTCTAAGTGCATCAAGTTTGAAATGGGACTCAGGCCAGAGATCAAAAAACAGGTTGGAATGCAAGAGATCCGCGACTTTCCTACCCTAGTGAATAAGAGTAGGATTTATGATGAGGATAGCCGTGCTGAAAAGGCACATTACCGAAACACTGGAATCATGAAGGACAAGAGGCCTATGCATCATAATAGAGGAAAACCTTACTCTTTCCCTCCTAGTATATCTGGAAGTCGTTTGAATTATCAACAACACAGTTTTTCAGCTGGAAAAGGAGCTAGTAGTGGTAACGGAAAAGGAAATGGGAACAATTATAGTTATGGGAGTGGTAGAGGAAACCCCAATGGACGAGGAGTTAGTAGCGGAAATAGTAACAACATGAGTCAAGTCTCGCGCAACAACAATGGTAATAATGGTTATCTAGCTACTCCTATCCGATGTAGCAGGTGTGGAAAGAAGGGTCACATGACATATGAATGTAGAGATGCTGGAATTACTTGTTTTAATTGTCAACAACAAGGCCACATTAGCACCACATGCCCTTACCCAAGGAAGACTCCACAGCCTGGAAACCAAAGTTCCCAAGTCAGCCGACCTAAATCCAATGGAAGAGTCTTTGCCCTCAATGGTGCAGGAGCGTCTGAGAAAGACAACTTGATCCAAGGTACATGTCTCATAAGTGATACTCCTTTATTTGTACTATTTGATTGTGGTGCCACTCATTCTTTTGTTTCTCTTGATTGTGTTAGACGTTTAGGACTACATGTATCTCGTTTACAGTATGAGTTGATTGTGAATACCCCAACTAGTGATTCTGTTGATACCTCTAGTATTTGTCTTGACATTTCTATCCATGTGTGTGGAAGGGACTTTCGAGTTGACTTAGTGTGTCTACCTTTGCGTCTGGTTGATGTGATTCTTGGTATGGATTGGGTATCTGCCAACCATGTCCGCGTAGATTTTTTTAGTAAAACCATTAAATTCATGGAGTCAGAAGAGAGGGATAAGCCTAGCAATATATCCACCAACCAAGTGAAGGCACTCTTGAAAGAAGATGCCCAATTATACATGATCCTTGCCTCATTGGAATTTGAAGAAAAAGTGGTAATACGAGATGTTCCTATTGTGTGTGAATTCCCTGAAGTATTCCCTGAAGATGTCACTAGTTTACCACCAGAGCGTGAAATTGAGTTTAGCATTGACCATGTACCAGGTACTGGACCCATATCCATGGCACCGTATAGGATGTCTCCCTTAGAATTGTCTGAGCTTAAGAAACAATTAGAAGAGCTTTTAGATAAACAATTTATAAGGCCTAGTGTTTCACCATGGGGTGCACCTGTGTTGTTAGTTAAGAAGAAGGATGGCTCTATGAGGTTATGCGTAGATTACGGTTGACTTAATAAAGTGACAATCAAGAATAAGTATCCGCTACCAAGGATAGATGACCTTATGGATCAATTGAGAGGATCATGTGTGTTTAGTAAGATCGATCTGCGATCAGGTTACCATCAGATTCGAGTGAAACCTTCTGATACCCCTAAGACCGCCTTTAGGACCCGTTATGGCCATTACGAGTATTTGGTTATGCCTTTTGGTGTGACTAATGCACCAGCAGTGTTTATGGATTACATGAATCGGATCTTTCATCCTTACCTAGACTCTTTTGTGGTTGTGTTTATAGATGATATCTTAGTGTACTCTGTGACACCCTAAACCCAAATTTAAATATAATGTAAAATGCATTAGTTTATAAAGAGATTCACAGCGGTAATAGGGTATAAATTTTTTTGTTTTTCTTTTAAACTATAAGGTTCAAGATGTCACATTTAATCTTACACAAAATGCTTGCATAAAAAATTTCAATAAAAAAAATATCCTTTAATATTAACTATGGTTGAGGTTTATTAAATAAATATTTCCTTTATAGAACAAGTTCTAAACTCAGAGAAAATTAATTTCTACCTTCAAATAAAAGATAAAAATAACACAATTGATCGATCATATTTACAAAATCCGAAATTAGTTCAAAACTCAACAAAATACAAAAATTACTCCCACCTAGTATCACCTATTCAGAGCGTGGATCACCAATCGATAACTTGAAATAACTGCGCTCTCGCAAGCGCCACACACAAGCAACGAGGGGTGAGTTTCGAAATTATGTAACAGTATAAGATAAACGAGGAGAACACACAAGTAGTCAAAACAACACAAATAAAGAGAAACATCCAAAAACATAGTATCAAAGGTTAATCTAATTCAATCACAATCAAACAGTCACAAGGATGAAATGCTATGCATGTCCTATACTCTATACTTCTTCATCATTTGGTACCATTCTACTCTGAAGTACTTGGTTAGGAGGCCTGATACTATGCCACTACAAAAGTGGACGGACAATTCATGAATGGCCAAGTCCTCATAGATCCCCTCAACTCAACCCGAGACACATATACGCGACGGTCGGGGTACTCTTGTGTTGCACGGTAGTTCCCGGCCTTAGGGAATAACCCACTAATCCACTTAGGAATTCCCCACTAGGTGTACCCCCAAGGTCTATCAGTCTTACCTTACAGTTCGATTGTAGCCCTCCACGATCAGGCTCATTCAGTTGTACTTCCCCGAATCACTAGGTTTGTCAGACCCTCCCTATATGATGACAAAATAATCCTAACTCCAAAATCTACAACACGTATCTCAGACTTACTCAATCATCACAACTCAATAAGTTTCAATATCACTTCATAATATTTCATCATTATATATCTTTATCAGTCAATCACAATAAAATCACAATATTTGGTTTACACTACTCACAATACACAACCCAATTGCATCAATCACATAATAAGGAATTCAATAGGTGACACATTCTAGTAATATCACAAATTCAATCAAGTAACAAAACATTCGAGTACACATCATTCATACATTAACAATCAACATAAGATTTCATAAAATCAGACAGCATACAATCTTGATATAAATAAATTCACTGCAATTCTATAGGTTACTAGATTATATTTTAATCCTCACTATTACCATTCACATTTTATTAATTAATTATTATTACTCAATAGGGCTCAACCGTACGTAGTAAGCCCCGAATGAACATTTGGGAATTTCAGCATTCCCGTTCATCTCACGTTATTTTATACTCATAAAATCGAACCTCATCTCACCCCTTACCTCGACTGAAGATTCCGTCCAATGAATCTAATATGCTAACGAGTCATTTCTTTATCGGTCGTCGTCTCTAATAGTCTGCGAGGGAATTAAAACCACACAACCATGAAATACAAATAAATTACTTACTACGAATAAATGAATAAATAAATAAATAAATAACAAAATAAATAATAAATAAGTAAGTAAATGAATAAATACATAATAAAATAAATAATAAATAAATAAATAAGTAAATGAATGAATAAATAATAAAATAAATAAATGATAAAATAAATAATAAATAAAGAAGTAAATGAATAATAAAATAATAAATAAATAAATAAGTAAGTAAATGAATAAATGAATAAATAAATAAATAAATAA
>JBBPBS010000451.1:876380-930839 GCA_037974835.1 Cicer judaicum
GAATAAATAAATAATAAAATAATAAATAAATAGTAAATTAAAATAAATAATAAATAGATAATAAAATACTAAATAAATAAATAAATAAATAAATAATAAAATAAAATAAATAATAAATAAATAAATTAGTAAATGAATAAATGAATAATAAAATAATAAATAATTAATTAAGTAAATGAATAAATAAATAATAAAATAATAAATAAATAAAAGAAAATAAATAATAAATAAATAAATGAGTAAATAAATAATTAATTAATTAATAAACGAATAAACAAATAATAATATAAATAATAAATAAGTTTCTTAAGTTGCAAGGTATGCACTAATCGATTAGGTAATCAATTTTCTGAAATACAGAACAAAGGTCTCACTGAGTAAATCAATTGGTAAATCGATTGCTACAATGTTTTCCATCAAACTTGTGTTCTGTGGCTAACGAAATTGATTGGTCAATCGATTAGTCAATCCATTGGTAAATCGATTTTCAAATTCACAGAATAAAGCTTTCAATGAGCTAATCGATTAAAAAAATATTTTCCATCAGAATTGGGTTCTGTGGTTAAAGCAATCGATTGGAAAATTGATTACCATAATTTTCTTAAGTAACAAACGTTTTATGAATCGATTAGGTAATCGATTGAATGAATGAACTGGTTAATCATTTATCAGAAACATGTTGCATAATCGATTGGCACATCGATTTGAACTAAATGGATGAATCACTATAACAAGCCAAATCGATTGGAGTAAAAGATTGAGTTACAGGGAGAATTTAGTCCATTGCCAAATCGATTATGTTAATAAAAGAATCGACTGGGTAATCGATTGTTTTGATCTCATTGTTTGAACAAAACAAGTATAATCGATTAGTCAATTGATTTTGATATAAACTTAGTATCAGTTTCTGATTTATGCATTAAAAGAATCGATTGGCAAATCAATTAGTTCATATAGTTTCAAGATTCAAGAAAAAGAAGATATGCGATAATCGATTGGGAAATCGATTAAGCTAGTATTTCACTTTAATAAAATCGATTGGGAAATCGATTTATCTGATGTTTTTCTGAAACTATATAAACTAATTCAATCACAAATCTTTAATAACTTTTGATAGCATTGAAAACAATCATTTCTCTCAAAAACTCAATACTGAAATACACTTAGAAAAGATTGTCATACCTCACTAACAATACATTGGCAAATTCTATGTGAGATATTCATTTGTGATTGAGTCAAATCTTTTAGTATTCTTTTATCTCTTTTGTAAGAACAACTATTGTAAAGAGGTTTCTGGAAAATCCAGTGGTGTAAACTGGTGGCTATCTTTGTTGGTGCGTGTGTTCATCAAGAAGAAGTCTCAACTTGATCTCGTGAGGGTTTGGCGAATAGCTCTTAGGGATAAGTTGGTATTGTAATAGATGCGACATTGAGTTGGATGGATAGGTTGTGATTAAGCTGGAAAGTCTGTAAAAGTTTCTTATGAAGAGTGATTATACAAAATTTTCTTATGATGTACAAGACCTTTCTAGTCTTCTTAATATTCTAACAAACTACCTTTTAAGATTACAAGTATTACACCTTTTTAAGGTATCTCTTGTTGTAATTTGAGTATGCATTGACTTGTGTTTGTCTTAAAGATTTTACTTGCTTTCATTTACTTTTTTATAATTTCCCAACTTTCAAGTATCTAATTTAAGTCACTTTCAACGATTCTATTTAAGATCTTTACATTTTAAATTCATTTACTTTTCAAGCTGTTATCTCTTATCATCTAATTTTTCTACATTCTTTTCATTAATTTTCTATTTACGTTACCTACAATTTACCTTTTCAATTTAAAATTTCCATCTTTAAGGTTTAAGCATTTAAAGTACGTCTCATTTTATTTTAAAATGTTATTTATGTTCATGTCAAACCTATTTATATGAGAATTTACATTTCAGCGATCTTCGTGTCTTAAAATCACTAATATTTCAATAAAACATAAAACTAACTTGATATGCACTTATGGTCGCCCTAGTGTTGTGTGACAAATTTATATTTGTCGAATGTGGCAAAATAAAATAGAGTCAAAAAGTACAATACTATAAGTCAAGGCTTGAAGACATAATTCTTTTTAAAGAAAGAGGTATCTTTGACAAATCAAAGACACGACAAACACTAGCAACAAATCAAAGCACCTGTCGAGACACATGAGCTCGTCAACAACTAAAGAGGATGTCGAATTAGGCAGGTTATCTGTAACTATTCGTGGAAGGCTTTATAATCGGGGTTGCTTGTCTTTTTAGAAATCTAAGAGTACGAATAACGACAACAATTCACTGAATTTAAAGAATACCCTTACTTCTCATTCAAATTTGTTATAACAGACTTAGGAATTAATTAGAAATTGGAATTGGAATGAATAAAATAAATTGAATCAAGTTTATTATTGTTACTTTCTGCAACCAACTTTTTCTATTTATCAAACTATTTGCTACAAAACATTGTTAACAAAGTAACTAACTATTTTAACCAAGTTTTTATCTCCTTAACTACCTATTAATCAATTTGAATTAATCATTTTAAAGTGATTCAATTGATGTTAATCTAAGTTTGTTCCTCATCTCTTGGAACTTCAGCCTCTTCAAGCTCTTGGTTATAATGTCAGCCTTTTGACCATTGGTGCTACAATATTCTAGTTTTATCTTGACTTTCATCACCTAATCTTTTAAGAAATGGAACCTTGTTTCTATGTGTTTGCTTCTTCCATGAGCACTTGGATATTTTGCTAGATCTATTGTTGATTTATTGTCTATTTTCATCCTCACTGATGCATTGCTTCTCAGCCCTAGTTCAACCATCAATTCTTCCAGCCACAGAGCTTGGCAAACTCCCATTAATGCAACCACATATTCAGCTTCACAAGTGGACAATACAACTATACTTTGTTTCCTTGAACACCATGAGATTGGTGACTCATTCATCATGAACAAATAACATGTGGTGCTCTTCCTTTCATCTTTATCTCCACACCAATCAACATTAGTGAAACCAACCAGTTCAACTTCATATCCATTTGAAATCTAGGATATAGTAGTCGAAGCTCATTGGTTTCTTTAATGTATCTCAAAATCCTTTTTGTTTCCATGTAGTGAGGTGTTCTAGACTTCTCCATATACCTATTGGCCAATCCAACACTATATGCAATGTATGGCCTTGTGTTGCACAAGTACCTCTAGGATCCTACCATTTACTTGAATGTTGTAGGATCAACCAACTCCTCATTTCACTCTTTTGACAATATCAACCCTGTTTCTGATGGTTTATTTGAGCCATTACAATCATGCATATTAAATCTCTTTAATACATCATTAGCATATTTCTTTTAATGCATAAACACTCAATTCCTTTTTATCACAAATTCAATACCAAGGAAGTATGATAATGTGCCTATATTTGTCATTTCAAACTCTTTTTCCATTCTATCTTTGAACTATTAAATTTTGGTTTTATCAGTGCCAGTCACTAGCAAATCTACAACATAGAGGCATATTAATAGGGTAGATAGTATTGATGCCTTCTTAACATAAACTCCATGCTCATTCAAACATTTGTTAAAACTGCTGCTCTATGAGAAACCTATCAATTCTCTTGTTTCAGACGCTAGGAGCTTGTTTCAGACCATACAATGATTTCCTTAGTCTGTACACATTATCTTCTTTTCCTTTTAATTCATAACCTGGTGGCTATTTCACATACACTTATTCTTTTAATGGTCAATTAAGGAATATTGATTTTATATCCAATTGATACATGGTCCATCCTTGGTAGCTGGCCATTGACACTACAAGCCTTAATGTTTCATTTCTGGCCACTGGTGTAAAACCATCATCATAATCCAGTCCAAACTTATGCAAAAATCCCTTTGCTACAAGTTTGGCTTTGTACTTGGCAATCTGTCCATCAGGCTCCATCTTGACTATATAGACCAATTTCACATCAATTGGTCTTTTGTGAATTGGAATGGCCATCAACTCCCAGGTTTTATTATTTTCTATGGCATTGAGCTATTCCTCCATTGCTAGTCTCCATCTTGGATCACTTATGGCCTCATCTTCACTTACTGGTTCTGATTCAACCAACAATGCAAAATGTATCAATTCTCCATATGCATTGATGCTAAATCATATGCTATTTCACATTGGTTTAATTTGAATGAGGGCTATATGATTCTCCCAAAACTCCTCACTAGGTCTAGAGCTGATTGAGGTTCAATTTTTGTTGGTTGGTTATCATCTAGTTCTACTTCTTCTACACTACTTGAGCTATCTGCACTTATCTGCCAGTTCCAATGTTTTGATTCATCTACCAGTATGTCCCAAATTATTACTACCTTTTCTTTGTTTAGATCATATAGCTTATAATCCTCAATTAAGTCATACCCCAACAACACCATTTTCTTAACCCTATTGTCCAATTTTCTTCTATTTTGTATAGGTACATGTTTGAAACATAGTGATCCGAACACTTTTAGATGAATCACATTTGACCTCCTCCTAGACCAGGCCTCTTCAGGTGTGTTAGTGCCAAGTCTTTTGATTGGACACCTATTCAATATGTATGTTGCAGTGGACACTGCTTCTCTCCAAAACATGTGAGGCATTTTCTTTTCCTTTAGCATGCTTCTACCCATGTTCAATAGGTTTATGTTTCTTCTTTCAATAGCTCCATTATGTTGTGGTTTGTATGGTGTAGTCACTTCATGTAACATTTCTTCTCTTTCACAAAACTCACGAGAATTGTATTCTCCTTCTCCATCGGTCATGAGTATTTTCATATTGCAGCCACTTTGGTTTTCTACCATCACTTTGAATCTTTTAAACACACCAAGCACTTCACTTTTCCTTCTAATTAGATATATCTCGGTTTTTCTTGTGAAATCATCAATGATTGATACAAAGTAATTGTTTCCTCCTGTTGACATTTTTTCAAATGGACCACAAACATAAAAAAAGATTACCTCCATCATCCTTGAATATCTAGTTGGCAATTCTTATTTGAATGAGTTCTTATTTAGTTTAGCCTGGCAGCATTCCTCACATATCTCATTTGGCAACTAAATTTTAGGAAATCCTAGCACCATGCCTTTGCCCTACAACATTTGAAAATTCCTAAAAGTGAGGTTCCCAAACCCATGGTGCCATAGCCAATTTTCACTTTTGATTTCTGCAGCCAAACATTATGTATCTCTAACTTGATGGCCTTGTTCTTGGACAATGGTGCCTCCAAGACAAGCCTCTATGAATTATCAAACATCTTTATTTGCCCATTTTCCATCTTTATAGCGTATCCTTTCTCCAACAATTGTCCAAGGCTCGATAGGTTTTTCTTCATATTTGGCACATACAACACATCACAAATGAAATATTTGTTTGTCATCTCTCATTTGAATCAGTACCTTGCCAACACTTTCAACTGTCACTTTTCTATTATCTTCAAATTTTATCTCTCTTTTCACCTTCTCATCAATGTTTACAAACCACTCCTTATGTCCAATCATATGATAAGAATAACATGTGTTAAGATACCACAATTCTAGACAATCATCATCAGAATTTGGGATAGCCATTAGTAATACTTCATCTGAACTTGAGTCATCAAATGCCATATGATCAGATGCCATATAAGCTTCATCATCCTCTCTTTGTAACTTCTTTGATCCACATTCATCTGCAAGATGCCCCCATTTTCAACAATTGTATAATTGAATCCCCTTCTTATTTAACTTCTTATCATTTGGTTTCTTATTGTGATTATCACTATTGTTCTGGTTTCTTGAATTTCCAGACTCTTTATCTGACTCATGCTTCTTGTAACACTTAGATTTTCCCTTTTCATTTCTTGTATTTCATTACAGCATGATTTAATTTCTTGCTGAATTGAGCCTATAGTGCCTGCACATGAGTTGGTGAATTTGCTACACACATTTCTCTTACTCTCGATTCATGAGCTTTTAGGGAGCCTTGCAAATCCTCCACCTTCATCATCTCAAGGTCTTTTGACTCTTCAATTGCCACTAATATATGATCATACCTTTGTGTTAAGATCCTTAGAATATTTTCAATAACTACCACTTCAGTTATCAATTCACTATTAGTTTTCATTTGATTGGTAATGTCCCGCACACGATTGACATAATCACCAACAGTTTCAACTTCTTCCATCTACGACAATTCATATTTCCTTCTTAGCATTTGGAATTTCACTTTCTTGGCTTTTTCCCCACCTGTATGGTACGTAACCAAGATGTCCCATGCCTCCTTTGTTGTAGATGCTTTCGAGATCCTCTCAAAATTTATTCGAATTCATACTTTGTTGCATGTAGAACAATCTCTTTTCTTGGAATCTTTGAATGTTGTTTGCTTTCTTTCTGTTGAATTGGGACCAAGTTGTTCGTAGCCTTCTTAAACAATCTCAAACACTTCTTGAGCTCCCAATAATGATCTCATAGATGCAGACCATCTCTCCCAATTTTTCCCATCAATAATTGGCAAATTAGATGAGAAACCCCATCCATTCATGATTTCTTTCACTCACACTTGTTTTTCCAAATTTTAAATTCCCTCACTTTTCACTTGTGTTTCCCTATTATAGAACCCAAGCTCTTGATGAAAATTGTAAGAACATACTTACAAATTGATAGGACTTGGAATGAATAGAATGAATTCAATCGCGTTTAATACCGTCACATGTTGCACAAGCAATGTGCCCATCTTTTTCTATTTATCAAACAATTTGCTACAATAGATTGTTAACAAACTAACTAACTATTTTAACCAACTTTTAACCTCCTTGTCTATCTATTAATCAGTTTGAATTAATCATTTTAACAAATTTAAGATTCTATGAATTTCATTCAAAGCTCTTTCAATTTATTTATTTATAGTTCTGTAAATTTATGATTCCTTCTTCATACTTTTCATTGCATTTACATTTCTTGTATTTCGAATTGCTTTCAAACTCAATAATTTTATACTTCACATTTATGCATTTTAAGTTAAATGTCTTTACGTTTACATTAACATAACTTTTTCATTCTATTGCAATACATATATTCTCTTGTCATTGACTGTTGACAATATTTTCTCATCAAAATTTATCATTTTTACACGTGTTTATATTAATACATCATCGTTTCCATTCACACATGCCTTGACAAAGTAGTTTCTTCATGAAAATGAAATGAAACATGTAAGTAAAATTTGCTCCCTCATTGAATGTATACATATATATTGAAACTTACTTTTTAACTTATTCCAGATACTACATTAAACATTTATTTGATGATGTTTGTGATAGATTCATTGTCAAAACTAAAATATACGTTTACAAATTTGCACAACCAATGGAGTTTGTTTAAGTGACTAATATGTTCCAATGTTTAGTTTATAAAAGACCTCAATGATGTTATTTAATTTAATTAAGGAGTGGTAAAATTTGAAATCTAGAAAAGGATTTTAATAAATGTAGTATATGCGTGCCAAGACAATGACAAGTTCTACAAACAACCCATGATGCCTCAAAACTGGAAGTATCCAAGAATTTTTACCATCCCAAGTACCATATGCGATAGTAAAATTGAAAATGGTATGTTAGATTTAGGTGTACCCATTAATGTTATACGTATTGATAATTCTTCATCATATGCTTATATTTCATTAACTTTATTCTTTAATTATCTTATTTTATCTAACTCATTAGCTAATATTAGAAGTTATTTGATATAGTGTTTTAATTTTAGTTCTTGAATTTATTGACATGTTTATATGGTTATTTAAAAGAGGTGAAAGATGCATTAATAGTCAGACAATAGATGTTGCGAACGGGCGTACAAGTTCAAGTGCCATGGACACATTTCTGCATTATTTTGACCAACTGATTTTGCCTTAGGATCGCTGGAGTGCCCCTATCATGCACTAGAGATCACGACGTAGTGGAGAATGCATAAGAGTCTGATTTTCTCACTTTTTAGGGATCTTTTTGGCTTTTTTGAAGGGTGGAGACTTGTTCCCTTGGAGAGAAACATAGAGGAGGTTGATTTTAACACCATCAAAGAAGTATTCTCAATAATTATTCATGAATAGTTTTTTAATTCTTCTTTAATCTTTATATTTTGTTTCTATGTTATGAGAAACTAAATTCTATTTGTTGGGAATGAGCGAAACAAAATAAACTCTTATTTGTTTGAATTGATTTATGATTATATGAATGATTGTATTGAATTACATTTCTCATCTTTATACTTAATACTTAATACTCTTTATTGCTTTATCAACTTTAAACAATTTTATGTTTTATATTTTGAAACAGAAGTGGACTTGACTGATGATTGAGATAAAAAATTCTTAATATTTATTTATACTTTTACAATAATAAATATGTATGCATGCCTATTTGCACCATGGTTATTATTTGAAAATGACCATTATATTTGATAGTACAACACACTTTGTTTTACGCATGTGAAGAATGTCGCAAATCAAACTAATAGAAGAAATATGAGGAAGCACAATAGCATATAGTTGGAGACTCCAAGATGCTTTTGTACTTTTGCTAGTTTTGTTGGAAGAGTTCTTGTAACACCCCGTTTTTCAAAGAGAGGGTGTATTTTTTTTCTTTAAAAAGAAATTAAAATACAATACATAATCAAATAAGGTAAAACCTTTGGATAAATAATTAAGTCATTAAAATTTACAAGCAGCGGAAAAGTTTTTCAAAATATAAATCCAAAGTATGTCCTGATGTCCATAGTAGTACATGTACATCCTTTCAACTTAACATAAAGGTAGCCCAAAAGAAAGACATATAAGTCCTGAGTGACAACCTAGTCTGATCATTCTATACATAACAAAGAAAACTATACGCCTTGAGTAATCTCCACGCGCCCCGTGAGATTCTACTAACGTAGCTTCAATCAAGCACTCCCATCCACATTCCCGTCCGGAGGGTACAACCCGGTGGGATCATCCTGACTCTCATCTGAGGGCAAAGCTCAGATTTCCACAATAGTTGTAAAGGGTCACCAACCGAAATTAACAGTTAATGCATAACATTTATGTTTTTAAATGCACAAAATACCTTTTCAACTTAGCATGCACCTTAAAAGGATTTTCCATATGCTAAAAGTTCATACAATGCTTGCCAAATGTAAATGAAATCAAAATAAAGTTCTCAATCCATTAATTAATACATAACTGATCAAAACATTGATACATCAGTTGAGCAATCGATTATCTAACTCAAAATGAGAATTTCCACTAAGCCAATCGATTGGGAAATCGATTGCTTGAAGGTTGTTTTGAAAAATCTGAACTCTGGGCTTAAATCAATCGATTGGGCAATCAACTGGGCAATCAATTGACAGCATTGCTGTGCCACTGACTTAATGCCAATCGATTGGGCAATCAACTGGGCAATTGATTGGGCAATCGATTAACAGCATTGTTGAGCCACTAACTTAATGCCAATCGATTGGGCAATCAACTGGGCAATCGATTGTCAGCATTGCTGGGCCACTGACTTAATGCCAATCGATTGGGCAATCGATTTTCCTGCATATTCTTCCAAAAATACATAACTAATTCAATCACATTCATACACAACTCCAAATCTTAACACTTAGCAATTCCCACACATTCACCACGACAAGTTGGGTTTTCGAAATAGTTTTGCAATCAAACTTGCTATCACACAATTTCAAAACATAACTCTTAGTAAAATCAACACAATCACAATGACATCTCAAGTTCAAATACTCAATAATAAACTTGAAATCAACACACTTACACACAATTTCAAAACATACCGCTTAACGATTACAACGCAATACCAACACAGACAAGATGAATCAACAAATCACATGGCACCACCTTGACACGACAATCCCATCACAGACAAGATGAACCAACAATTCACAATTTAACAGGGTGTAGTCTCTCACGGACAAACACCTGTGCAGTCTCTCACGGACAAACACAATTCACCAGGGTGTAGTCTCTCAGGGACAAACACCTGTGCAGTCTCTCACGGACAATCACAATTCACAAAGAAACGTAAGTTGTAAATGTACCACCTATCACGGGTCAGCACTGTTTACCGAGGTGCCACCTATCACGGGTCACACAACTTACCAAATGTAAATCGTAAACGTACCACCTAGCACGAGTCAGTACAGTTTACCGAGGTGCCACCTATCACGGGTCAGCACGATTTACCACAACAAACAATAAGTAACCAAGACATTAAGAGATTCCCCATTCTTAACACCCAGTTAACTTAAATAATTTTCAAAACAACATTAAGTAAATGAGTCATTAAGAGATTCCCCATTCTTAATACTTATTTAACTTAAACGATTTTCAAAATAAATATTAAGAAAACGAGACATTAAGAGATTCCCGATTCTTAATTCTCATTTAACTTAAATGATTTTCACAAACGAACACACATTAAGTAAACAAGACATTAAGAGATTCCCCATTCTTAATACTCGTTTAACTTAATGGTTTTCAAATTCCACACAATACAGACTCAAACATATTCACAAACTTATTACACTATTCCCGCCAAAACACGACAATTCATTTCTCCACAAAATCATTTTCACGACGACATTAAGTAAATGCAGATATCAAGAGATTCTCCATTCTTAATACTTATTTAACTTAACGATTTTCACAACAACCATAAGCAAACAGACATATTAAGAGATTCCCCATTCTTAATATACTTTTGACTTAAACAATTTCCACAACAAGACATTCAGTAAACAAGTCATTAAGAGATTCCCCATTCCTAATACTCATTTAACTGAAACGATTTTTCAAAAACAAACGTTAAGCAACCAAGACATTAAGAGATTCCCCATTCTTAACGCCCAATTAACTTAAACGATTTTCAAATAACATTAGGTAAACGAGACATTAAGAGATTCCCCATTCTTAATTCTCATTTAACTTAAACGATTTTCACAAACTCACATTAAGTAAACAAGACATTAAGAGATTCCCCATTCTTAATACTCATTTAACTTAATGGTTTTCAAATTCCACGCAAAACAACTCAAACATATTATCCATCCACATCAAAACACATCAATTCATTTTTCCATAAAATCCAACCATACACATATCAAATTCCATCAGTATTAAATAAGAACACGTCAAAATCAACGAACACGAATCAACATAATCCACCACTCAAACACACAAGTTTCATTCATTCAAAATCATACATAACTGAGTTTAAATTCATTTTCCACGATACATTCATCAAGATAACCAAAACCTCACTCTCAGATTTTACCCATAAAGCCTTAGATATATTTTCCCCGGATCAATACTCCAACCCTAACAAAATTCTTTTTCATACAACCACAGATAAGGCCCTAAATGCAAACTAAAAGTTTGGAAGGAGCCCTTACCTTCACGTTAGCTGCCACGTTTGATCACGGTACCGCGAGTAAATCCGGTAAAATCTCCGCTCGCAATGCCGCTTCCAAAGTTGGTCCACTAGCACCGTAGCACGGAGGTGAGCAACTTTCCCTTCTATCTCTTCGTGAACGAAGCTTAGATCTAGAAGAAACGGGAAGATTTGTGTTTGACGGTTTTGAAATCCCTAAACCATTTTTCTTCGCTTTCGAATCAAAGAGGAAGAGTGAAGTTGAGAAATCCTTGTCCTATCACCCACTATCAATTTCGAACTCAAGGAAGCAAGGAAGAACGAAAATGGATGAAGATGGAGGAAGGAGAAGGATTGGGTGTTCACGCGAGGCAGATGCGGGAGAAGATGGAAATTTTCTATTTTCTCTCCTTCTCTTTTCCTTTCTTCCTTTTTCTTTCCTTTCTATTTGCTTTCTTTTCAATTCCTTCCCTTCCTTTTAATTATAATTAACAAATATCTCAAAACCTTTAGATATTTATTAAATTATCCTTTGACCCAAAATGCATTAAACTCTTCGCAAAAGATTCGCCGCAGTAAATTTAATTTATTTATCGACGAGTAATTCTAATCAGGCATCAAAATATCTTTTTGGTCATATAAACTCCAAAATATTAATAACTTGGCTAAAAAGCCCCTGAGTTCATTACCAAAATCCATTAAAATACATAAAGTATAATTTAAAATTACGGGTCTTACAGTTCTCCACAAGCGCCCAAAGTTATGATTAGCTAGAAATTATTTTTGGGTATTAAAAGGCCAAGTTATTGCTTTAAGAGTTTAGTTTTGTTTTAGTATTAGGTTTACCTATTGTAAGTGTGAATGCTCTAATTCAATATTTTATTAAATCTATAAGAAAAATTATTATTTGGTTTGAAAGTAAATAAGTATTTTGTGATTATTTTATTTTCAAAATGAAAAAAAAATGAATAGAAATACATGCAGATCATGAAACCAATTGAATTATATGTAGATTCAGTAGTTTAATTAGAGAATTCTTATACTATAAAGCTTAATTTTGATCTTAAATTTACTGAGGAAATAATTGTTTCTACTGAATAAGATTATGTCACTAATGAATTACAACAAAAATAATAAAGAGAATTCTGTAATATATCAATAAAGGAATTCAGTAACTAGGATCAAATTAGAAATCAAGGTTGGATTCCAAGTGAAGCTCACCACTAATATTTTTCTTATCATAATAGTTTAATACTAGTAGTCTTGTTATTTTCCAATTTATTTAACCAATTCATAGACTTTTTGTTCAATTTTAGTAATTAAACATTATTTGATAGTATAACACTATCCTAGATTTGACTCTTGGTAGTACCATTTTAGTATTACTTGAAACTCATCATTACACTCTAAAATTCTATCAAATACATCTATTTTTAACATTCTTTCTCTTTGATGTTTGCAGAAAACAAGTATTGTTTTTAAATTTGCAAATATAAGTTGTTCTAACCCTGCTGAACTTGTCGAGGATATACTAGTTAAAGTTAATGACTTAATTTAACCGTAGACTTTTACATTCTAGACATGGAGGGAGAAACAATGTCTATTAAGGGACTTATCATTCTTGGTAGGTTTTTCTTGAAAACGACAAGAACCAAAATTGTTGTCTGTATTGTGATAACATTTTTAGATTTAGCATATTTGATGCCATGAAACTCCACAATGAAGAGAATTCTCTTTAAAAAAAAAAAGAACTACTTAATGATTTAGTTGGTGATACTTATCATGGTATGTTCGCTCCAAATTTCCCCTACTTATTTGATTTTGATGACACTTAAACCTAAAACACTTACACTGATGTTTAGTTATGTTCTATTTGTGCATAGAATTAGGCTTCTTTACATGTTGTGATATTCATTCCAGTGTTACTAACTGCATGATTGCATTTGTTTATATTTTGAATATTATAAATGATTATACGTCTATAGCTTTTGTATATATAGCCTCTTCAACCTAGACACTTCCTTACATTGAGCAGTTACCTACTCTAGAGCTTAAACCACTTCCAAAGGATTGCAAATATCAATATTTAGAGGAAAGTGAGAAATTACTTATAAATATATCTACAAAACATGAAGCTGAACCGAAAGGGAAGTAGCAAGAAATTTTTAAGAAGTCTAGGAAATTTAATGGATGGACATGGATTGACATTCTTGGTAATATCCCTTCCATGTGTATGCATAGGATACTACTTGAGGATAGGGTGACAACAAAGGAGACTTAACCACTTGATTTTAGATGTTGTGAAGTAGGGGGTGCTTGAGCTTCTACAAGCTAGCATTATATATCATATATCTAATCATCAGTGGTTGAGCCTTGTCCAAGTAATTCGTAAGAAGACATGTCTCAAACATGATAAAATGGGAGTTTGGATTGATTATAAGCTACTTAACCAAGAAAGTAGAAATTATCACTTTCCTTTTCTATTTATTAATCAAATGCTCGTGCTCGTGCTCTTGCACCAGAGTATCAAGAAAATACACATTCACTAGCCCTTTTTGGATTTTTCCTATAAGAGGATGATTTTCAGCCTATGCAATGCACCTAGCACTTTCAGATAGTGGATGATTACTATTTTTGTTTATTTTATATTAAAATTGCATCAAAATGTTTATGGAGAATTTACTATTTATGGTTCCTCTTTTGATCCATGTTTGTATAATTTAGAGAAAGTTTTGTATAGATGCATTGAAATGAATCTCGTTCGTAATTATGAGAAAATTCATTTTCTTGTCAGACAAGGCATAGGTTTGACACATAAATTCTCTAAAAAAGGGATGGAAGTAGATCCTACAGTGGTTCCTCTTTTGAACCATGTTGGATAGTATAGAGAAAGTTTTGTATAGATGCATTGAAATGAATCTTGTTAGTAATTATGAGAAAATTCATTTTAATGTCAAACAAGGCATAGTTTTAGGACATGCAATCTCTAAAAAAAGGGGATGGAAGTGGATCCTACAAATATTTACATGATTTTCAATTTTCCAAACTCGTCTTACAAGTTTGTTCATTTCTTGGTTATGCAAGTTTCTACAAACGCTTCATCAATGATTTACCAAGATAACCCCACTACTATATAGCTTTTTGCAAAAGGATGTCCATATCATCTTCGATGATAAGTGCAAGAAGACATTTTACTGTCTAAATAAGGCACTAACTTCTAATTCCATTATTCAACCACCTGAATAGACGCTCCTATTTGAAATTACTTGTAACACATCTAATTATGAATAGGGGTTGTCTTTTCACAATGAGTTGGCAGAGCTACTCATATTATTTATAATGCCTATAGGACTAGATTTTGCATAAACTATTTAATCTCCATCGAAGAAGAACATTTGGATATTATCTTTCCTCTTGAAAACTTTAGATCATATTTGCTTTGTTCCAAGGTTGTTGTTTTTATTGATCATGCATCTTTAAAGTTTCTATCGAAGAGACTAGAGGCAAAGCCTAGAATGGTTTGATAGATGACGCTCCTCCAAGAGTTTGATATGGACATAAAAGATAAAAGTGGAGAAAATAGTTTAGTTGTAGACCATTTGAGCAAGACAGATAAGCTTTAGGACGTCCTCTATAAAAGTTCAACCCCTTTAGTCGAGACTATTACTCACAATCGTATCGATCTTCCTTTCCCTCTAATGGAAATGACTGAGTTTTTGCCTTCACTAATGATTTCCTTGATGACCAGCTTCTACAGCTATGAAACATTACTATTTGGTTTTTTGATTTTTATAATTACTTGGTTTCTAGATATTACCTGCATATCCATGTAGAGCACAAATTGATAAGTACAAAAGTGAGGCAAAATACTATGTTTGGGATGATCCCTATTTTTGGAAATGTTGTATTGACAAGGTTAATAGGAGATGCGTTCGATGTAGTGTTATTTACAACCATGGTTGCGGTGGTACGTTCTTGGTGAAAAACTCATGCATGGGTGTCTTCCAAGAATACCTCAGAGATAAGAATGTCAATCTGGGATAACACAGTCTTAGTGTATTTCGGTTGGAATCCTAAAGCTGTATATTTTGGATATAAGACTACGCTTCGAGCAATATATATATATATAAGGTGGGGATCTATTGTCTCCAACAGTAACTATATGATGAATAACTCCACTTAATAACTCAATATAAACGATGAATTTCACTATCCCAACCATTAAATCAAAAGTTCTTATTGAGTAGATCAACTCCAAATTTTTTTTTATAAAATTTTAAAACTATTTGATACTTTGTTTAATAATTTCAAATGAATGTATAATAAGCTTTTGAAAATAAAACTTGGGGTGCTTGATCATTTATATATTATACCAAAATTAAATGGTTTGATTGGTGAAGTTCATCATTTATATTGAGTTATGAAACAGAGTAACTCATCACATAGTTACTCCTAGAGTTAACAGATCCCTACCCATATATATATAATGACCTAACTTCTTTCATTTTTATCTATGCATTCTAGCTTGAGTTATAAATTTTTACCAATATTTCTTTGTGTGCTTTCCTCTTATTTCTTTCGAAAAGGTTTTAAAAATGTGTTTGTCGTATTTCAGGGAAAGGCAAATAAAAAGTTAAACTTTGAAGCCTTTTTATTTTAAACTACATCCTGAATCTTCAAAATCAGGGTGTTACATTGTAATATCAGAGCTCAATTTGATATTAGATCAGATTAGGTGTGTTAAGTTGATCATGTGTTGAGAAGAATTTTTGGATCTTGCTTTTAAATGCTTAAGGAAGTTGTTGATGTGTATGTTAATGAGTAGCTAAGAGTTAGCTTATAGAGAATACTTTGAAGTTGGTGATTATATTTCTGATTAGTATTTGTTTTGAAGGAAAATGATGCGTATAAGACAATATTATGCTACTCCTAGAGTTGATGTTCATTGAGTGGATCAAATGGATCAGGATTTGGATAACATGGCAGTTTATGTTGTTGTACAAACTGTTGTGAATAATCTCTTGGATTTAGAGAAGAGAGAAGGGAAATGTGTTTTCTAGAGTCAAGGGGGTTTGAATACTTAAGTTGAATATTCCTTCAAAGATTAAAGGGGATGTGAATCGAAGAGGTGGAGATGATCTTTATGGTGATTAGTTGTCAGGTGGAGGTGAACGTCAACTATGCACTTATTTGTTGCTCATAGACGTCAAGTACTAATGGGAGTCATTCATGAAAATGTTTTTATAAATGTATTTTCTGGTGAGCACCAAGACAAGGTTGGGGGATGATTTGATGAAGCTTTGTTAAGGAAACATGTATGTAGGGGAATACACAACAAAATTTGAGTTGTTGCCTAAGTTTTTCTGATTTGTTTAGCAGAAATGGATAAAGAATATATGTGCCATCATTTCCATGATGGGCTGAAATATGAAATTCAAGATTATGTTTTCCTGTTGGGAATTTAATGTTTCCATACTTTTGGAGGTTTGGAACATGAAAAACAAGATAGCCAGTCAAAGAGAAAATTTCAATTATGGATAGTCGAATCGCTCGAATAATCATAACCAGACTCAGAGAAAGCTTGTAGCCAAGCCATATAATTGACCAAAGAGCAATTACATAGGTATTAACCTCCCACAGAATAAAAATTTAGAATTAGATCAATCAGTTAGAAATGAAAATTTATTTTTATTGCTATTAAAAGGAGGGGCCTTATTCCAATGCTTGCACCTCTAAGGGACTTACTTGTTACAACTACAAAAAGCCTAAACATTATGCATAGGACTGGTGGAGTTGTTTGTAAACACAGCAAGGGTAACTCGCCTAATGCGGACAACCATGTGTATCGTAAGAGTGGAGAATTGGATAATCATTCAAACACCTTGATACAAGGAAACCACAAGATTATGTAACACCTTAATTGCACTTTTTGTATTTCCTTTAACTTTTGATTGGATAGCTTCTACGCATGCTAAGGTCTTGATTGTAATATTGCATGTTTTCACTGCCACGTTATCCTCTAGGTTATGGAATTTTTGGCCAATTTACTTTGTTTACTTATACAATCCATCAAGGTCATACTCATAATGGATTTGATGATGCACCATTACGTCTTTTTGGGTCGCTCTCGCAAGGAGGTATTTTTCATTGATTTGCACCTAGGGATTAGACCTATCTCAATAGAACTAGCTTGAATATCACTATTAGAGTTGAATGAACTTAAGGATCAAACTGAAGATTAATTAAAAGTGAAGTTTATGTAGACGAGTGTTTCGCTATGGAGAACTACGATGTTACTAGTGAGGAAGAGAGATGGACGTTCACGATTAGGTGTGGACTATAGATAACTTGAAACGACAACTATCAAGAATAGGTATCACTTATTGTACTTTGTGGTTTTAAATGTATATTTAAACTAATATTTACTTATTACCATATTTACCATCTTTATAATATAATTTGGCTTTAGTAATTATCTTTAATAATGTTTTGTTTTTACTAGCTTCTTGACAATCTCACCTTCTGCAACCCATAACTTAGGTTGTGTTTTTTCGATTGAGGTGATCTAGAATGTGTTGGAAAGCCGAGAATCTGAGATACAATTTATATGTTGGACTTAAAGCTTGATTCCGACATCTTAATGGTAAAAAAGGTTGATCACTGAGGTTGATGATTTGGTTATGGGTCTTGAATCACTTTGTCATATCATTAGTTACTATCGGAATACTAAACGTCATTAGAGTCCACTTTGATATAGATTTTGGGTTGAGCTCCTTAAGTTAATTTAGGTTATTAAAAATAATTATAGGAGAGTCTTTGATGGCACCTGTTTCATAGTTTGCAAATCCTACCTCTAGAATTGTGTTTGGTGCTTTAATGCTCCATACACTATTAAAACTCTTCATCAATTGATTGGTTAGGAAATTGTTATAAGTATCTTTAAGGTTTAAATTTTTTATTTCGTTTTTATAATTTCAATTTTTTTCTTTATCTCTCATCACTTGCAATTTGTTTCTTATATTGATGTTAATCATATAAAAAACCATTTTTGCATCACTTTGTGATTATTCGAAAAAAAAAAAAAAGAAACACTTGTTGTTTTATATTCCAAACAAAGATGATTATGTTCTACTTTTCTTAGCAATAGGTTTAATTGAATTCAATAATTAAATTAATTATACAACGGTTATGCTTGTTCTATAATCATAGTTGATCGATTCTTTTTTGACGTTTACTTGACTACGAATTCTATAAAATCAATCAACGCTTGTTTGATTAATTTTATGATCAAACAAGATTAAAAATAAAAAATAATAATATCTTTTAAACTCGTCATTGATCTGAAATAGCATGATGTCAATGGATTCACTATTTTTAATTGATTGTTAAATCTTCTTTACAAAGC
This sequence comes from Cicer judaicum, assembly GCA_037974835.1. NCBI lineage: Eukaryota > Viridiplantae > Streptophyta > Magnoliopsida > Fabales > Fabaceae > Cicer > Cicer judaicum. The sequence continues at coordinate 895,231 of JBBPBS010000451.1, forward strand.
TTTTTTCAAGAATCAAAACCCCAATTTTATTTCGTTACCGTTGTTCTGTTGTTCTTATTTATGGTATTGGTTAAATCGAAGATCCTTGTGAGTCGACCAAAGTTTAACTACTGACTTTATTACATTTTTATCTTTTAACTTATTTTGACAACGTACGACCACAAATAAAATTGGCGCGTTGTTGAAGATATTCTATAAAAACCTTTAGCCAATTTAAGAACCCTAACCCTACTAACATTTTCCCTTTAATTTGTGTAATAACCATCACCATGTATCAAGAAAATTGTAATACTGCATACATTCTAACATTCCAAAATCAAAAAATATAGTCATTGTAACTACATAATACATAACCTACAGTGAATGTGCACAAACACAAGAAAAGGGGGGGGGGGTGGGTTAATCCTGTTTTTGTAAATTAAAACTCTTTTCTTAATTTTGATTATGATTTGGTGACTTAAACAATTTTACTAATTTCAGACAGCAGTAAAACAAGTAATGCAGATGTAAACACCACACACAATTTTATCCTGGTTCACCACCAACTTGGTAGCTACGTCAAAAATTGTGGTCTCTACAACAAACACAGAAGAATTTATCTACTAATTCAAAAACCTTAAATTACACAACACTTGGCCGACTACAACAATTGTTGTCTCTAGCAACACTTTTTTAAGCAACATGTATAAAGTGTTGCTTAAAAGTGGATAAGGCAACATTTTTTGTCTGTTGCCACAATTGTTCTTGCAACACCGTATAAACGTTCTCTAGAATATTTAAGGGAACAATTTTAAAATGTCTCCGTCGTAGCTTTTTAGCAATATATAATAATTGTCCCCTTATGTATTTCTAAGCACATTATTCAATTGTTACCTTTCTTCGTTACATTTTTAAAATATTGCATAAAAAATTTAAAATTGATGTGATTTTTTGTTGGATGAAATCTTTCAAATACATATTTAAATATTAATTTTTTATTAAAATTTAAAAGAAAAATTTATTCACACATAAATAAAATAAAATAATGATTAACTATTATCATTCTTATAAAATGTAAAAAAAAAAAATTTGTTTATTATTATTATTATTATTATTATTTTAGTTCTAGTCAAAAGAAAAGGAACAAATCTTAATAAAATGGAAAAACAAAAACCCTATTACAAACAATCGCCTTCGATTTACTCTCAGTTCCCTCTCCACTCACTCTTATCGCTTCTACAAGATCCTCAATCGTGGAGTCAACTGGTCGTCGCCGATTCACCATAAGTTTCATCTCAGCCCTAAACACCAATTCATCGGCGCACTATGTCGGATTCAGAAAATTCGCCGATAGAAGAGAGAGAGCGGAATCGAGTGATCTGATGGCAGCAGCGTGGTGACCTGCGATGTAAAGGGCTCGGGCCCGAAGAATGTGGACGGAAGGATCCTTGGGGTGATAGAGAGGGCGTCATTCGCTTCTAAGAGAGGGTTTTTGGTGTTTTGGGCTTTACATCGTTCCTTCTTTCTCAATCGTTTGGTTTTGGTTCTTTTCTATTCATCCTTACCATGTTTTTTCTCTAATTTATTTTTTATTTATGTTGTTTCAATAATTGTTTTTATTCTTATGTTGAACATTGTAATTTGGTTTTGATTTTTTTTTTGTGTGTTGTTTTATTGAATTAGTGTTCTTCTATTATGTTTATTTTTTTTTCAAACATTATGCCTATTTTGTGGAAGAGAAGGTATTTTTTTTCAAAAATTGTGACTTTCTTTTTTCCTTTAAGTTGAGATTGCTTTTAATGTAGTTTTTGTAATGCAACCTTGAAATCGTGACTTGCAAATCATTACTGGATCTGCCTGATTTTTCTTTTATTTTTAAAGTTTCTTTTGTTTATTGACAATTTACTATGTAAGCAGCAGTAAAGATTTCCTTGCACCTAAAAATAGTTATTGACTTAATCTTTAGTGGCATCTAATTTGTTGTAGTAGGAGTAGACATCATGCAAACAACAGTAAAGATTTATTTCCATATGCAAAAGTGAGCCTTTACCACAATCACAACATTATGATGCTTGATTATTTAGAGTAGTTGAGATGGACGAAATGATAAGTTCTGGTTTTAGTTTTATTGGTGATTTTGAAAATTGATCATAAGTTTTGGTTTTAGTTTTGTTTAATTGTTGATGTTTTTGTTTGCGATTCTATTATTCATGCAATTATGTTTGTGCATTTTGCTATTTTGTGCAGTTCTATGTTGGCTGTTTTTGGGGAATCTTATGTCGAGCTATGTTTTGCATTTTATAGTTTCTGCTTGTGGTTTTGTTTCTGCCCAGTTCTTTTTTTTGTTTGCGTTTTTTGTGGTTCTATTTTGTGCTTTTTTGTTTATGTTTTGTTTCTATTTGCGAGTTTCCTTTCATCATTTATTTTTGTTTTTATTCTATTATGCACAAAGGTATCAAGGAAGATGGTGATGAATTACTTCAAAATGACGATGAAGGCAATGAATTTGAAGAGGACGACAAAGATGATAAATTTGAAGAGGACAGTGTAGATGATAAATTTGAAAAGGATGATGTAGGTGATATATTTTGGTAGACTTGTACTTTAAATATCGAACTTTATTAAATTATGTTAGACAATTTATTTACTACAATTTATTTGAATACAACTTTGTTAATAATTTCTGTCAAATTTGCATTACGTTTTCCTTGGTTCAATTTGTGTATGTCATTAAATTGATTATATACATATAAAATAATTGACAAAATATCTAATTTATAATTTGAATTAAAATAATAAAAAAATGAATTTTTTTTACATATATGAATATGAAGTGTTGCCTATAAGATCTAGCAACATTTTATCAATGTTCTTAGTGTGTTGCCTTAGGCGCGTTGAAAAATTGTTCTCTATTCTCATAGTTTAGGCAACATTTATAAATAGTGTGTCCAAAAGTGCCAGAAAAATGTTGCCAAAGGTAATAGGCAACGCTCCCATATGAGACGCGTGAAAAATGTTGCCTTTTCTCTTTGGCAACATTCTTTAAATGTTGTTATAAAGCAAAAATGTTGTAGTGACCCTACAAGTCGATCTTCTCAAAATAGCCTGAACCTAAAGACTTTTTAATGAAAACCACACATTGATCCTACAAGTCATGTCTTCGTTACTTAACGTAAAACTTATAGATTTTTAGAGGCAAACTACCCACTTTACCCTACAAGTAAAGTTTTCTCAACACAACATGAGATCCACTGATTGGTTGAGGCACATTAAAACTATTATCGAGCTGGCATAAAAAAAGTTGTAAATTAGTTGGGCTTTGCTTCTACTAAACTGATTTGATGCAATGATTTTCTAACACTAAAACACTTAGAGTATTTTACTTTGAACGAGTGTTTTGCTAGAACTGAAAACCTAAAACTCTGAGTATTAGAAAAATTTGAGCTTTTGAGGTTTTTCAAGATAACTTTTGTTTTCCTGAGGTTTTTAGTTCATTTGTTTCTTTTTTAGCCTTGAGTATCTATTTATAGTTATAATTAAGCCTTCAGTTTAGTCCCTTGTGAATTTTAAATCGTATCTTCATTCCAACTTGGTCAACAAATATTTTTTCCAAATTAAATTTTGAAAGATACATTTTGATTCATTCTAGCGTGGTCAACAAATTTGCCTATTCTTTCTTTCTACAACTCCATTTTGTTGTGATGTTCTAGGAGATGAGAAGTTGTGTGATATTCCACTCTCATCACACAAAGATTCAAAGAACTTGTTTTCAAATTCTCCTTCATGATCACTTCTATTTGTTATAATCCTAAGACATTTTTTCATTGATTACTAGTTTGCAAAATACAACAAACACTTTGTGGTAAACATCTTTATTTCTTATCAATTTTAGCCAAGTCCACCTAGTATAATCATCTACTATTACAAAGTCATATTTCTTTCCATTTATAGATCTTGTTTTCAGTTGCCCAAATAGATCCATTCCTTAGACTAATTGTTTTTTATTATTTTTTATTAAATATAATACCATAGTTATTATCACTTAATTGACTAAAACAAACAGACCACTAACAAACAAAATATCTTTAATGAAAGAACATGTTCCATTACAAATTGTATCATGTTCAATGATTTGGCCTTTCTACTTTCCTCCCAAAGTTATTGCGCCTCATTTGATCAAATTTTGGTCTTGGAACATAGACTTTTCTCCCATCATGTGTCGCGAGAATCTTTTGTCCAGGTACCATGACTTGTGTTTCAACATGGCTGCTGAGCACATCGTCAACAAGAATAATTTTGTTCTTAGGTATTCTAATTTGGTTTGATCTTGTTTGTTACTCTTGAAAAGTTTCTTATCACTCCTTGTGTTTAACATGTGATTAGATATTTTGAAGTGACCTTTCTTGGAGCAAACAACACATACATCATCAGGTTTAATAAGTTTAGACTTAGTTATTGTTTCTTTGTATCATATACCTCTTTTACTATTTTTGGTAACTCCATAAATCATAGAAACATTCTTGCTTCTTTCTTTACTATTATCTAGAAAGTCCTAGAATGCTTCTTCATATTTATCATAAATACATATGAAATTTTTTGAAGGTTTTGAAGTCTTGGAGTTGTATTTTAAATTTTAAGCTCAACATTTTCAATTTTTAAAACATTAATTTCTTTAGTCAGGTTTGCATTTAATTTCTTAAGTGATTTAAGTTTTAGAGACAAATTGTAGTTTTCACTTTAATAAATTCAGATCGAGTTAAGTCAGAAAATACCTTCAATTTCTTCATTTGTGGATTTAATTCTTCTATCAGATTTAGCGCCAGAATTATGATCAGTGTTAGATTTACAGTTAGAGTTAGTATAAGCCATTAGAGCCAATTTTTCTTGCTCATCCTCATCAAAGGATTCATAAGAGCCATACCATGTAGCCATCAAAACGTTCTTCTTGGATATGGAGTCTTTCCTCTGATGTTTTCATCTTTCCAAGTTTGGGCATTCAAATTTGACATGCCTATGTTCATTGCATCCATAGTAGATGATATTTTTCTTAACAAACATAATAATTTTTCCTTTACTGGACTACTTGACATTTCTTTTAGGGAATCGCTTCTTTCTATTGTGCACATCCTATGTATTTTTTTGGATATGAAAGCCATCTCCTCATCCTTTAAGTCCATATTATGTTCATCTGAATCACTACCCTCTGATTCTATTGATACCTTTAGAGCCTTCTTCAACTTGGATTTCAAAGTCAAAGTCTTTTGCTTCTGCTTGGGCTCATCCTTTGCTAGCTCAATTTCATGTGATCTCAACGAACTAATCAATTCTTCTAATTTAAGAGTATCATATCCTAAGCTTCTTGAATGGCTGTAATCTTAGGTCTTCACTAGCTTGGAATACTCATAAGAATTTTCTTCGTATGATCAATAGTAGTATAACTCTTTTTAAGAACCTTTGATCGTAAGACTAGAGTCTGGAATCTGGAAACTATTGTTTTAATGTCTTCATCTTCTTCCATCTAAAATAGTTCATATTTTATGACTAGGATGTTGGCATTTTCTTCTTGAACTTGCTTGGTTCCTTCATAGGTCAAGAATTTGATTGTCATAGATCCTTTTTGTTGTCTCCTCGTTAGTGCATTTGTCAAACTCCTTGAAGGTGATTGCCTTTATCATGAAGGTTCTAGACTTGTAATGTATCTTGTAAATTTTCTTTTATTCAACGTCCATTTCTTTCCTTGGAATCTCAGTACCATCTATATTTTTTGGATTAGTTTAGCCATGTCCCACCAAATCCCAGAGTTCAAGAGCTTGTAAAATAAAGAAACTCCAAAGCCTATCCTTCCAATACTCAAATCGTTCTCCATCAAATAGAGGTGACCTTACAAATCAGTTTTCTGAAAACAACTTAAACCTACAAACTTTTAAGGCAAACCACACCTTGATCCGACAAGTAAAGTTTTCTCTAGACAACCTAAAACATACAGATTGTTAGAGTCAAACTGCCCACTTGACCCGACAAGTCAAGTCTTCTCAACACAACTTGAGATCCACATATTGCTTGAGACAAACTAAAGCTATTATCTCAAGTCAAGTCTTCTCAATGATTTTCTCACACTACATCACTTCAAATATTTCATTTAAACGAGTGCTATGATAGAACTTGAAGCCTTAGACTCTGAATACTTAGAAAATTTTAAGCTTTTAAGGTTATTCTTAATAACTTCGTTATTTTTTTTTTTTTTTTGGATTAGTGGCATGGACAACATCACCTTTGTAGAATTATCTTAGAGCTAGCGGAACACAATCTTCAAAGGTAGGGTTAAACAATAGCTTCTAATTTTAGAGTCATGCATAATGTAGACTTCATTAGAGCCATGCACAAAAAAATCGTTAGAGGCATACAAAAATATTGTTCATCTGAGGCATGCATAAATATTGTTCCTTAGAGGAAGCCACACATAATCATAAGAGTCAAATATTTAGGGGTAGATGTGTGTACTATGCAGCATGTACATTGATCGGGTTTGACTTTGCTTCCTATAGTCATTTCCTTGGGTCATTTGCTCTGGTAGTTTCCTCGGGTGACTTCCTCTATCATTTATTTTGGTGACATACTATGGTCACTTGCTTATCATATTGTTTCTTTTGAGTTCCTATTCTAATTATTGGTTCCAACAATCTTCCATTTGCTTCTAATTTTGTTTCTTTTAATTTCCTATTCTAATTCCTGCACACTTAATGATGCTATTAGTCCAAACAAATTTGTCTCATAAAATACATTTGTTAACATCAAAATCAAAAGAGGAAAACCAACTTGGTTCCAACGTGCAAACCATCATATGATGTATCAATTCATACAATAAATTATAACTTAAACAAAATATGATCACAACTTTTTCCTCTGAGCTTGAATCCACGCATGACATGATTATGATATAATACCTAAAAATATGAGATAATAATCTCAGTGACTTCAATAAAAGGGGAAGGGGCACTTCAAATAAAATTTCTTAGATGCTAATTCAAGCATGACATGATATACAATATTTTTTAAGAAAAACAATCCTAAATTTTTCTTTCCTTTTTCTTTGAATATGGAAAAGGCCTCATTAATTATCTCAACATGGGTCAGCAACCTAATTGAGATCCTCTTGATAAGGTAGGTCTTGGTTATGATCTCAACCAACGTCCCTGTTGTTCTTCCCTTGTCTATGGTTTATTTCTGAAACAATCCTCAATGTCCCACCGTAACATTTTAAAACAATGCATATTATGACATTATGTATATTAAACATACATAATTATCACATCAATTATAATTAGTGGATTAGCTATAAAATAAGTAATTCAAAATAGTACATAAAAGGTTAGTCCCAAGTTAATTATTAGAGCGAAGTTACAGTTATAGTGAACTCCAGTCAAATGAAGTCTCAATCAGAGGAAGGTTTGATCAAAGGAAGTCAAGTCAATGCAAAGAACTGATTGGCGAAAGTCAAGTCATAGGAAAGATTTGATTAGAAGAAGTTAAGTTAGAGGAAATATTTGATAAGAGGAAGTCAAATTATATGAAGATTTGATCATAGGAAGTCAAGTTAGAGGAAATATTTTATTAGAGGAAGTCAAGTTAGAGGAAATATTTTATTAGAGGAAGACAAGTTATAGGAAAATTGGATAAGAGGAAGTCAAGTTGGAGGAAAGACTTTATCAGAGGATGTTCAATCAGAATAGATTATCCAGAGTCTACGTAGAGCATCTAGAGGGAAGCTTCAAAGGGAGTCTAAGAAGACGTCTAGAAGGAAGGTTCATATGGAGTTGTTAATATCGATAATGCACCAATTAGTCCATTAACATTTTACTCTCTTTCTTTCAATCCTTTAACACATTATGGTCATCAACACACACATGCATAATGAATGAGTTTAAAAGAATTGAATGCAAGTTTAAAAAATTCATATATGCCAAACCTCATAATTGTCCTCAATCTCAATTTCAATGTTCCCATGATTTCAAAACGCTAGAAAAGAAATTGTCAACAAAAAAAGATGTTGAAATCAATCCAGAAATCCACATGGCATATAAAAATAAGTTATACTAGGAAAAAAAACTCTCTTGACAAAGACAAATTTTCTTTAGGGAGTTTTCCAATTTTCTAAATCTTAGTACTTATGTTTCTGCTGCCATGGATAAAATATGAAATTTCATGATATGATTTCTATCTTCTTTCAGTGCTACTTTGGATTGCAGATGGCTCTAAAGGTGAAGGAGGAGGGATGTGTGATATCATAAAGGTGATGGTTTCTTCTATTGGAGGATCTTGGGGAGAAAAGGAAAATGAGGGTGATGTTGACGATGAATATTAAAATAGTGAAAGGAAGGTGTTAGGATGAAAGACAAAGTGGGGTTGATGGTGAAAGAAAAGGTGTTGAATGGATTCGTGTACCCTTGAGTTAGAGGAAGAAAGAGAAATATTGACACTTGTACTTGTTCATACTACCATTTATCCTCAAATTTAAATATAAATTAAATATTACTAGAAAATAATATATTATGTTTATAAATTTTTTTAATAATTTAATTACTGTCTTAATTAAGTAAATATTTAGAGGGGTTGTAACAATTTTTCATTATTTTTCAAGTCCCAAGTTTCCCGCACCTAATGTTAGTTATAATGTTTTGTATATTGAGTATCCTAACGCTTATTGTAACACCCCAAATTTCATAATAAATTATTTTATTAATTAAATAGAATTTTAAATAATTAATTGAGTGTTAAAATTATTTTAAAATATATGTTGATTAATTTTGGAATTAATTTTCTTTATATGTGGACTTTCTATGATGTACTAATTACATATTAGACTAAACGTGTGATATAAATAATAAATATTATATTCTTTGTTATGATATTATGATTTTATATATATATATATTTATTATAATTTAGTAATTAATATAAAGTTTAGATATATTTATTTGCTTTCTAATTTTGAATAATCTTTTCTGGTAGTATTTTAATGTGAGTTTTTGGATGAAAAAAAAAATATAATAATAATAATAATAATAATAATAATGAAAACATAAAATAAGATTATAAAAAGGAAAAGAAAGATCGAGCCTTCTTCTTCTTCTTCGTATCTACCCTCGCCGCCGTTCTTATTTCTTCTCTATGTCCTCTCTTCAATTATGATCGTTATAGTGGGTGTTGTGCAAAATCCAAATCATATTCGTGATCGTTGTGACCTCCTCTATCATTTTAAAAAATGGGTTTCCACCATTGCTGCAGCTGTTTTATTGAATTCCGGACAACACGTTCATCATCTTGAAAAACTGATATCGTTTTTGAATTCCTCTCGTCGAAACCTTCAAGAAGCAGTATTCGTTTATCTGTTTCGGGGAAGTTGAAGTCGGACCTTGTCGGTGTTCAAACACGTCGGTGAGGCCTTTTCTGATAACTTGTTTCACTTCGTTTCAAATATATTTATTCTCTTAATATTTTTATTAATTATGTAACATTGATTTTTATGGTCCGCGTAAATTATCAGCCATGTTTCATTGGCTCTGTAAACTCGTCGATGCTTTTGGAGTTGTTCGTTGCGTGTTGTAGACATCTCTAGTTGCTGAAAATCATTATGGTCCTTATATCTTATGAAAGCGTCAAATTCAGGTACGGCGTGAGAGAGAGTTCGAATTCATGAGTGTAAATTAAGTGAGATGAACGGGAAAACCAGATTTCCCATAATTCATTTGGGACTCGCTGCGTAAGGCTAAAGTCCTTTGAGTAATAATTGACTAATGAGAAAACTTGAATTTGGTGAGATTAAAATACGAGTTAGAAACTGTTACAGTGTCTTGCTTGATTTAAATTTTGAAAATTGTGTGGTAGTTGAATTATTGTAGAATTGTGTATTTGATGTATTCTATGTTTTGTTTATATCTATCTGTATATTGTTATATTATAAAATGCGATGAATTGTTATCAATTCAATTTCAATTGGAGTAGTGTGTGTGAATGATTTAGTATTATTATATGTGAGTGAAAATTATCTATTGTTGGAGTTTGTGTATTATGATGATAAATGTTGAATGTGATATATGACTATGAAAATATGCATTGATGAATACTTGTTGAATTATGATGTTACCACTTTGTTGAATATCACGAAATGCATATTGAATTGTGATGAATTTGAATCGTGCCAATGATGGTTCTCTTAATGGAGAGAGTAACCTAGGCCAACGAGGGGAGAACATAGATGTTGATAATTTTTGAAGTGGAGATTATTTGGTCATCATATAGGTAGGGCCTGACAAGCCTAGTGATTTTGGGGAAGTACAACTGAATGAGTCTGATCGTGGCGGTCTACTGTTGAGCCTTAGGGCAAGATTGTTAGACCTTGGAGGTATTTGGGTGGGGAACTCCTAGGTGACTTGGAGGTAGCACTCCAAATGTCGGGAGCTACCATGCAACACACTTTTACCTTGAATGTCGCGTATATGTGTCTTGAGTTGAGTTGAGGGGATCTATGAGGACACGGCCAAATTGAATTGTCCGTCCACTTGTGTGGTGGCATAGTATCAAGCCTCCTAACCAAGTACTTCAGAGTTAGAATGGTACCGAAGAAAGAAGAGGAGTCTAGAGTATAAGAGCATGCATAACATTACTTGATTTGTGTGTTTACTTACTTGATGTTATGGATTGTATCAATATTTTACCTTGATTATTCTTGTTGATTATGAATTGAAATGAAATGGTGTTTAATATATTTTACGAGTTCTTTTCAATTATTTTATACTATTACATGTTTTCGAAGCTCACCCCTTGTTGCTTGTGTTTGGCGCTTGCGAGAGTGCAATCATTTCAGGTTATTTGTTGATGATCCACGCTCTGATAGGTGATATTGGGTGGGAGTAATCTATTGTACTCTGTTGAGTTGTGAATTAATTTAGATTTTTGTAAATTCGATCGATCTATTGTGTTATTTTCATCTTTTATTCGAATGTAGAAATTAATTGTCTTTAAGTTTAGAACGTGTTTTTATGTTAGAAAATTTTTATTTAATAAGCCTCAACTATATTCGACAACAAAGGATTTTTAATTGAAAATTAAGATTGCAAGCATTTAGTATAAGTGTGAATATGACGTCTTGAACTTTATAGTTTAAATGAAAATTTTTATACTCAATTTTGGAACCGCTGCGAATGTCTTTCAAAACTAGTACATTTTACTTTTTATTTCAATTTGGGTTTAGGGTGTCACATTAGTGGTATCAGAGCAGGTCTGTCCAATCAGGCCCTGTGGGTGAGGTGTCTATTGATTTTTTTTTTGTCCTTGTCAATTGTGTTACTTTTTATTGTTATTCATTAGGTGTTTATTGAACTTTTATTGTATGTTATGTGATAATATTGTGAAATTAACTTGAACATGCACTAGGTGGTGTGACTTTCATCGGATTGTACATTATATCATCTTGACATGTTTCCAATTCGCATTAGTGAAATTTAATCAAACTTGTTTTGCATTTGTATAAAAATAGTTGTCATGTATATTACTATGTTATGTTATTTTGTGAAAATTTCATTTATTTGAAATCATGAATAGCTTCTGGCTTATACTTCTGCTAGTTTACATTAAATGCCATGTAGTATCATAAGTGAAGCTTAGGCATAATTAGATAGAAAGATGTATCAAACTTGTTTTGCATTTGTATAAAAATAGTTGTCATGTATATTACTATGTTATGTTATTTTGTGAAAATTTCATTTATTTGAAATCATGAATAGCTTCTGGCTTATACTTCTGCTAGTTTACATTAAATGCCATGTAGTATCATAAGTGAAGCTTAGGCATAATTAGATAGAAAGATGTATATCATATGTCTGATAATAAAATACCAATCACAATTGACAAGCATTTAAAGATCTGTTATTCGCATAGAAAGATGAAGGCAGTAAAATTCAACCAATGTTTTAGCAATTTATGGGCTGTTAATTTTTATACAATCCCGTTTCTTTCCCTTTTAGTAGCCTCCTATTGGTTGTGAAAGAATCTCATACGTCTATTGTTTTGGCTATTTTGCATTGGGCAAATAATATGACATTGTTCTGTTGTTGGATTAGATAAATTTTTAAACAAGTTACTTGTAGAAAAAGAAATGCTTCAATGTTCTTATAATAATGTCTTTAGGCTTTTTTAACTGAAGATGATTACTTTTGTATATAACGAAATTGTTTTTTTTTTGCACTTCAACTTTATCAAAAGATTTCTTAGAGTCTTATCTAACTTGTTGATAACTCATAAGCAGCTTGAAACTTATGAAGAGCTTTTCATTAAGAGCTAAATGCTTAACTCGTTTGACAAGTTCCCCACAGGTAGAAGAAACTAACTAAGAGTATATTATCTTGCGTTGAAATGTTTCAAATGTGATAGTGCATTATTGTGCTTAGGTTCCCCTGTTAGACTGGATAAACTTTGCAACTAGTACTTATAAAAATAGAAATGTTGACATGAGCTTACATTTGACTGAGTTTTCCTAACTAATACCTTCTTGCATAGAGTTGAAATCGGTAGTTGGACTGCATGTTTATCATAAGCTCATTCATTTTACATTTTCACAGTCAGCTAGTTTTTTTTTTTTTTTTTGTTTAACCTAGGAAATAAATACTTAACTCACTTTAGAAGTTAAATTCAAACTAGGGCATACTACATATAAGTAAGGGATTGACAAGTGCAGCATGAGATTTAATGTAAGGACTATAGGTCTTTGATATAGTTTATTCATCAGAACATAGAAGAGCTTTACCAGCTAGTATATTATATCCCCGAGTTGTACAAGATTCTTTCAAGTGAAATGAGGTTGATTTTTCCTGAATAAGACTCTGGTTTCTGCATAAACGTGCTTTTTGGCATAAAGCTTCAAAATCATTAGTGCATCCTATCACTAAGACAACAATGTCCCTACTGGATGGTTGTTACCTTGCCAACTTAGATGTTTCTTAAGGGCGTAAAAGGATGGGATAGATTATTACTAGATAGTGAAAGTGAGATTCTCCGAAAGATCTTCAATCTTTAAACAAGACTCTTGGAGTTTTCTTCAGGATTTTTGAATCTCAAAGGCATACATTATCACATGTGAAGCTTTTTTTGTTGACATAATGACTATGATAGATCCTAACCCAAGAATGTGAAGCATCTAGTTTCAGCTGATACTACCCATATAATATCATTTTTTTAATCAAACCTAGCTACTTACCAAGTACAAAATCTGTTATGATTAAACAAGAATACAAGCAAAAGGGTGAGTTTGAATGAAAGTAGTTATGCTTCATTTGAAAAGTGTTGCATCACAGAGCTTGTAATGATAAGAGGGAAAAATCAGAGTTTGTATGGACTATGGAGGTTGTTACTGCAAATGAGTTTTTTTCATTAGATGCTTTGGTTTTGAGGGAAGGGTTTGGGTCAGAGGTAGGTGTTGCAAAAGTATTAAGAGGAGATAGAGGTAGTTGTTGCTTAATAGGCCATAAGGGAAAATCATTGAACTAAATATTATGCTTTATGGCAACATAATTTCAGTCAATACCACTAAATTTTAAAATAAATCCCGCTAGGGATAAAAGTATTTGTATCTTGTTACTAACATACTATAAGAATCTGGTTCAATGGAGATTTATTCCTGTATAATATTGTTGATAAAATAGAGCTGAAAAATGTAATGTTGTCAACCTGATTTAGGTATCCGCTGAAAATGATAACACTGCATTTTGAACTGCTAATGGCCGATGACTGGGGCATTATATTATAAATATATAATGAGGAACAATATATGATATAGAGAAAAAAAAAGAGTATTTTTATGATAAATATATCAGGTTCTTGGATTGTTAGTGAACCAGAGGTGTGTAATTCTTATTCAAGTTATGTGGCTTTCTACAAGCAATTTTTTTTGCCTACATGTGTAAGTTAAGGTTGTTGCATTATGGCTCACCTTCATATCCTTTTGTAGTATGTGACATATATGCACGATCATGTTCTTATCTTTGCATTAGCCATATACCTTGAAAGAATGATAGTTGCCTTGTTTATGCACTTTATGCAAGTCAAAATGCATGTGTTGGAGCCCTTTTACTTTTGACAGAACCAGAGGTTTGGTTTCTTTTAGTTGCTCATTATTTCATTATTTTTCTTGCTTTGAGCAGGTTCATACTAATAAAAGTTCAGTTCAGTTAATGTTTGAACATGGTTGTGTGGGATTCATTGTATAGTTTTATCATCCTGAGTTTTAATTAAGTAATGCCATAATGTGTGTCTATTAGAAGAGCATATTTTTTTTCCTCCTTATGGATCGAGCTCCCTTTATAGATTGTCATACATTTTTTTTCTGTTGTACAAGCACCGAGTTTTGTCATGTTAAAGTAAAATCTTTATGTTAGAATTGTCGTGTTGTGTTTCAAATTAAGTATGTGCATTTGTAGCTAAAAATAGTTAGTTTAAAGATTGCAAGTATAAAAATAGTTAGTTTAAAAATTGCAATGTAGTTTAAAGACATGCTGATTTATAAAAGAGTTTATTTTTGGCATGTTCATACATGTTTAAATTTGTTTCCGGTAACTCTGCTATTGGATTATGTGTGGATAGTTACTCGTTATTTACATTTTATTGTGTTACCGAGATGATTCTTGTTATTCTTTTGTACTATCATTATCATTATAATATTTTGATAATCCACTAGTAATTCTTGTTCTTAGTTATGTTTATTTATGCTTGGGATTATTTGAGATTTTCTTGTGTTATTATTATTTTGTTTTGTAAAGTTTGTTAGATATATATATCTAGTAGGGAAATTTTACTATCGTGAACCACTACTTAAAAGTCATTTGAAACTCTAATGATGATGAATTACACTCTTTGGAAGTATGATTTAACGGCTAAGATGTTCACTTGATTGATGTTTGTTAAGTTTTGAAGGAAATACTCACTTTTCCTTGCCTAGGCCGTAACATTTGGGAAGAAATCTATAATTATACTTGCCATCATCATTAGTGATTCAAGTGAATTTTAAACACCTGTCCACAAAGGTAGTCCATCATGGTATTTTTCATGTGAAGTATTTAGACACACAAAAAAAAAAAATTGAAATTTCTGAGAACTTTTTGACTTGAAACTATGTTGTAACGTGCATATATCAAAGAGAAAATTGAATAACTTGTTTTTAGTAGATTGAGATAAAGATGAGTATGTTTATGTAATATTATATGGAAGTTTATGTTTGAGTTGAAAGATTGTGTGTTTTTACTTTATATATTTCAAATTTTGCAAACTGCAAAGATTCCTTACTCCTTGTGGTTTCTTTTGCTTCTTGTTTTTGCCTTTTCGTTCTTGATTTTGCTATGAATTTTAGTTTTTGTTTAAATTGCAAGTCAGTGAATTTGTGTGTCTTAAATTAGTAGTTATTTCAATGTTCATGTGTATGTTCTCATGAGCCAATATGCATATCATTGACTTTTTATTGCCTTTGCTTATTTGGTTATAATGTATGTTGTTCTAAATTATTTTAATGATAAATTACAAATAGCATATACTATAAATGTTGATCAGTTAAAAAGAAAAAAAATTGTGTTAGAAATACGTGAAAAATAAATTATGTCTCCCAATATGGTTTTGTATATTTGTTCTTGTTTTAAAGTGACTACATGTTATTGAGTTGTTATGTAGTTCAGTTTATAATTCTTGAAGGTGTGAAATTTTTTAAATGTTCTCTATAAGCCTAACTTTTATCAAATCTGTAGAATAATTGTTGTTAGAATTTAAACATTCGTTTAGGAGAGTCTGATAAATAGAGTATTATTTAAAAGTTTAATCGAATTTTATGTGTTTAATTTTTTTTTCGTTCATTCTACTTAAAATAGTAAGTTGTTATTGACTGATTCTATGATCTCTCCCTCCTCTATATATTATAGTGAGCAATCCTGGTATTTCTTTAATGATTGAAACATTATATGTGATATGGGTTTAAATGATTCATTGTCATGTAACTAGTGAATTTCTTGAGGGTGCTTAATTATGTATTAGTTTGTCTATTGTTCACCATAAATTTCGAGGACGAAATTCCTTTAACGAGGGAAGAATTGTAACACCCCAAATTTCATAATAAATTATTTTATTAATTAAATAGAATTTTAAATAATTAATTGAGTGTTAAAATTATTTTAAAATATATGTTGATTAATTTTGGAATTAATTTTCTTTATATGTGGACTTTCTATAATGTACTAATTACATATTAGACTAAACGTGTGATATAAATAATAAATATTATATTCTTTGTTATGATATTATGATTTTATATATATATATATATATATATATATATATATATTATAATTTAGTAACTAATATAAAGTTTAGATATATTTATTTGCTTTCTAATTTTGAATAATCTTTGATGGTAGTATTTTAATGTGGGTTTTTGGATGAAAAAAAAAATATAATAATAATAATAATAATAATAATAATGAAAACATAAAATAAGATTATAAAAAGGAAAAGAAAGACCGAGCCTTCTTCTTCGTATCTACCCTCGCCGCCGTTCCTATTTCTTCTCTATGTTCTTTCTTCAATTATGATCGTTATAGTGGGTGTTGTGCAAAATCGAAATCATATTCGTGATCGTTGTGACCTCCTCTTTCATTCTCAACTTGAATCGCAAGTTGAAATGTCTTATTTCTCTTTGTCAAAAATCAAACTTTCACCTTTTGATCAAGATTCTGGGCACCATGGCTATCACCAACAAAAACAAAGACCATATTTGGACTCCACGAAACACCCTCTTTCGTTACCTATACTCGAAATCGCCAACCGTTACATTTTAAAAAATGGGTTTCCACCATTGCTGCGGCTGTTTTCTTGAATTCTGAACAAAGCGTTCATCATCTTGAAAAAACTGATATCGTTTTTGAATTCCTCTCGTCGAAACCTTCAAGAAGCACTACTTGTTTGTCTGTTTTGGGGAAGTTGAAGTCGGACCCTGTCGGTGTTCAAACACGTCGGTGAGGCCTTTTCTGATAACTTGTTTCACTTCGTTTCGAATATGTTTATTCTCTTAATATTTTTATTAATTATGTAACATTGATTTTTATGGTCCGCGTAAATTATCAGCCATGTTTCATTGACTCTGTAAATTCTTCGATTCTTTTGGAGTTGTTCGTTGCGTGTTGTAGACATCTCTGGTTGCTGAAAATCATTATGGTCCTTATATCTTATCAAAGCGTCAAATTCAGGTACGGAGTGAGAGAGAGTTCGAATTCATGAGTGTAAATTAAGTGAGATGAACGGGAAAACCAGATTTCCCATAATTCATTTGGGACTCGCTGCGTAAGGCTGAAGTCCTTTGAGTAATAATTGACTAATGAGAAAACTTGAATTTGGTGAGATTAAAATACGAGTTAGAAATTGTTACAGGGTCATGTTTGATTTAAATTTTGAAAATTGTGTGGTAGTTGAATTATTGTAAAATTGTGTATTTGATGTATTCTATGTTTTGTTTATATCTATCTGGATATTGTTATATGATATAAAATGCGATGAATTGTTATCAATTCAATTTCAATTGGAGTAGTGTGTGTGAATGATTTAGTATTATTATATGTGAGTGAAAATTATCTATTGTTGGAGTTTGTGTATTATGATGATAAATATTGAATGTGATATATGACTATGAAAATATGCATTGATGATTACTTGTTGAATTATGATTTTACTATTTTGTTGAATATCACGAAATGCATATTGAATTGTGATGAATTCCACCCGTGCCAATGATGGTTCTCTTAATGGAGTGAGTAACCTAGGCCAACGAGGGGAGAACATAGATGTTGATAATTTTTGAAGTGGAGATTATTTGCTCATCATATAGGTAGAACGTGACAAGCCTAGTGATTTTGGGGAAGTACAACTGAATGAGCCTGATCGTGGTGGTCTGCTGTTGAGCCTTAGGGCAAGATTGTTAGACCTTGGATGTATTCGGGTGGGGAACTCCTAGGTGACTTGGAGGTAGCACTCCAAATGTCGGGAGCTACCATATAACACACTTTTACCTCGAATGTCGCGTATATGTGTCTCCGGTTGAGTTGAGGGGATCTATGAGGACACGGCCAAATTGAATTGTCCGTCCACTTGTGTGGTGGCATAGTATCAAGCCTCCTAACCAAGTACTTTAGAGTTAGAATGGTACCAAAGAAAGAAGATGAGTCTAGAGTATAAGAGCATGCATAACATTACTTGATTTGTGTGTTTACGTACTTGATGTTATGGATTGTATCAATATTTTACCTTGATTATTCTTGTTGATTGTGAATTGAAATGAAATGGTGTTTAATAAATTTTATGAGTTCTTTTTAATTATTTTATACTATTACATGTTTTCGAAGCTCACCCCTCGTTGCTTGTGTTTGGTGCTTGCGAGAGCGCAGTCATTTCAGGTTATTGGTTGATGATTCACGCTCTGATAGGTCATACTAGGTGGGAGTAATCTATCGTACTCTGTTGAGTTGTGAATTAATTTATATTTTTGTAAATTCGATCGATCTATTGTGTTATTTTCATCTTTTATTCGAATGTAGAAATTAATTGTCTTTAAGTTTAGAACGTGTTTTTATGTTAGAAAAATTTTATTTAATAAGCCTCAACTATATTCGACAATAAAGGATTTTTAATTGAAAATTAAGATTGCAAGCATTTAGTATAAGTGTAAATATGACGTCTTGAACTTTATAGTTTAAATGAAAATTTTTATACTCAATTTTGTAATTGCTGCGAATGTCTTTCGAAACTAGTACATTTTACTTTTTATTTCAATTAGGGTTTAGGGTGTCATACTTATGTGCCTTTTAAACATAAATATGGATTAATACATTTGTTTCTAAGTTAGTATGAGGGGTTGTAACAATTTTTCATTGTTTTTCAAGTCCCAAGTTTCCCGCACCTAATGTTAGTTATAATGTTTTGTATGTTGAGTATCCTAACGCTTATGTGCCTTTTAAACATAAATATGGATTAATACATTTGTTTCTAAGTTAGTAAGAGGGGTTGTAACAATTTTTCAATTTTTTTCAAGTCCCAAGTTTCCTGCACCTAATGTTAGTTATAATGTTTTGTATATTGAGTATTCGAACGCTTATGTGCCTTTTAAACGTAAATATGGATTAATATATTTGTTTCCTAAGTTGAACATATAAGGTGAAGATGCTAACAAACATCTGAAAGAGTTTCACATTATAGCCACAACCATGAAACCTCAAGCAGTTTCAACGGAAAACATCAAACTAATGGGATTCCTATGTTATATAAAAGATGAAGATACTCATAAGGGCAATGCATCAAATATATTAACAATGATTTGTCCTCTAACAAGTACAATCCCAGTTTGAGAAGTTATCCATATCTACAATGGGGAAATGCGTCTTCACAACAACAACAACATGTTGAACAGTCAACCGAATAGAACGACAAACTAGCTACCAATTTTGAACCTTTGTTTGAAAATCTAGTTCAACAAATGTAGGTCTAGAATATCCTTCCGTAAATCAAATATAGTCTCTAGGTTTGAACAAATTACCTACTAAGCCGGACACAAATCCAAATGACGATGCAACCATTATCAGATCTTGTAAGGTTATTGACTCTTAAAAAATTCTAGAGGCTACTACTCCTGCTGTTACAAATAATCTAGGTGGCCAAAAAATAGTAAATCTACTTCAGCTCCTATTCACCAAGAATGCATAAGGGAAATGATAATTTAATTATTAATTAACCGTATTAATCTTTTTTTAGTTACGAAGAACTCATGTTTTTCTTTACTCACCAATAACGCACTTGTTAAAGGTTACCCAATAAAAAATATGAATAACATAGAAAACAGTTAGGAAAAATCGGGACATGTTTGTTGATGGGTATAGTGTTTTTGATCTAATAATATTTTTCTGAAACAAACATCGGTTATAACGGCTTAAAAAGGCCCAATTTTGGTTGTTTGTTATTTATTTTTATGATTTTATTTTTTGGTCTCTTATTTTGTCACACTCACAAAAATAATTTCAAATTTAAACCAATTTTATTCTCAACCTAAATTTTCCTCCAAAAAAGAGTGATGACATTGAGATTGAGAATATGAGATCATGATAATGGAATTATTCTTTTAGTAAAAGACATATAGATCGCATTGTGTTGTGATAAGTCCATTGTTGTGTGTATAGGTGTACAAGATTGATTGTTGGCCTTGTTATTTTAAGATATGATATTATTCTAGCATGGCTAGGAAACTTGATGATTCAATCACGAGATTATCCTGGCCTAGCGTACTTGATAACATTTAGAGTTAGGTTATCCTAATATGGTTTGGGTTGTGAATGACTTGTAACGTCGGGACTCCACGAGAAGTGATATGGCACTTAACCTAACATAATTAAGAGCGTTTGAACCACCAATTAAGAGCTTGTTTAAGACCATACAACGACTTATCTAACTTATAAACTTTGTCATCTTGTCCATGAATTACAAAACATTCAGGTTGTTCCCTAAAAATTTATTCTTCTAGGTCACCATTTAAAAAGGCTATTTTTAACATCCATATGGTGTATTACCAGGTTATGAATAGCCCTAAGTGATTTGAGCACCCTAATGGACGTTATTCTTGTGACTGGTGAAAAAGTGTCGATGAAATCTATATGTTCTCTTTGTCTAAAACTTTTGGCTACAATGTGTGCCTTGTATTTATCAACAATTCCTTCGGGTTTTAGTTTCTATTTGAAAATCCATTTACAACCTATTGGTTTGCAACCAGGAGGCAAGTGTACTAAATGTCAGATTCTTTAAAGATCCATTTACAACCTATTTATTGTTTACTACATATCCAATGAATACACATTCATAGGCTTTACTAACGAGTTTAATTCGCTTGAGACCCGGAATTCTTACATAAGCCAAACAATCCCATGTTTAAAGATAAGACAAGTTGAGTTGTCTTTTCTGCATTATCTCATAAGGAAACATAGCAAACAATCAAAATAATTCCTTGTGTTTTATAAAACTCATTAAATAAATTGCAATCATACTCAGTTACAAAGATCTTAAACATATCGAGTACTTCACTTTTATTTTTCATTAGATATACAAATGTATAATCAGAGCAATTATCAATAAGAGTGATGAAATAACGCTGCAAAAATCAAAATTTTCAAAGTCCTTTAAAGATAACTTTAGAATCACATGTTTATTTATGACAGAGTCGTACATGCCTGAGTAGCCCAAGGCTAGGCCATGCCAAACAACGGTGTCGTGCATGGTGGTCCATTTTGGATGTGTTATTCATCCTTCATAAAATTGGGGTACCTTGGGGCACACCCCAAGTTCAATACCTCAATCTTATAAATATAACTAGTGTGTATTATCCTTCCTATGTGAGACTTCCTTATTTTTCAATTCATACTAACACTAACTCTCATTAATGTCATCATTATTTCCAACAATCCTCTATTTATATCATTATCATTTTCAACAAGAATTATCAACAAAAATCCTAACAAATCTAATTTGGAAAAAGATTGTGATTTAATTAAACTAGAAAACAATCGTTGGAATACAGTTTTGATTCCCATGACTTTTGTGTAACATGAAGCAGATCAGATCACTAGTATACATATTCCCCATTGGAATACAAAAGACACTGTTTATAGGTGTCGTAAAAAGAATGGCATATACACGGTTTAGTCAAGCTGCTACATAATTGAAGAATGGAACAAATCTAAGAACCCTAGCGCATCAGATAGTTTGATATACGAAATCTCTTTGGAGCAAGTTATGTACGATTAACACCCTTGGCAAATATCATCCATTACTTTTGCACAACTTTAAAATTTATCTCCCTTATAGAGAAAATCTCAATAGAGATGTGAGATGAAATGTATTGCGCTCTAGATGCCACTATAAAGTGGAAACCATATATTACAATTTCAAAGAATGTTAACGGATGAAACAAATTTCATTTGTGTCTCCTCATGGAATCTCTTTAGGAAGTTACAAGATGGAATTCGCAACTTGGCTAGAAAGAGGCATTCTGCAGGCCCCTTTCTCAGGGTAGAGTTATAATCTCAACCATCATATAAGGGATTTTTTCCATGCGATAAATCAATTAGTTTTTTAAATAAGATGTTACCTTGCATTTACATCATACACACATTGATAGTATCATTGAGAATTTTTTAAAGCATAATTTATACATTGTTGTATTTTGTGTTGAATTAGACTATTAGTCCAATTTTTATTTTGTGAAATTAAGTATAATTTTTTTCTTAGAAAAAATGGTAAATTCCATCATATCACACAAACGTCCAACCTAACAATATCGATATTTGTTAGTTGATATAAAACTTAAAGACACCAAAAGTACAATTTTGGTTAGGGTTGGTAATATGTTTAAAAACAATTAGAGACCCAATTTAAAATTATTTAATGCATGATAATTTCATTAAATTACAGAGAAATTATTATCGACATGTATTTTAAAATCTCATATATTACTGATAAATTCATCTTTTAATTGAGTTACGATGAGAGTAGAAATTTTTACTAAAATACATAACTTTTTTCGTGTAGCACGAGAGTTATCCGAACTTCTTGATATTATATTTTACTATGTAGATGTTAGGGTGTCTCAAGTTATATTTCATTAAAACACCTCATAATATTGAAAAAATTCCTAGTTCTCTATATAGTCAAAATTAGTCAATTAAAAAGAAAAAATAAAAGGTGGAATTTCTTTTATCCATAGCCCTTCATCAATAGAAAAAAATAGATTGTGCTAGAAAATAGGTTAACACGTGTCCCGTCAATTTTAAATAACAAAATAAAATGGATCTAAACTTACCGATCCAAACCACATTTCTTGTAGCATTTTTTCACTAAACTCTGATACTCTTTTTGTCTTCTCAACCCTAACAACACCTCCTCACAATAAATCTCCGTCATTACATCCCAAAAACATAGATAGTAAGAAACATAGATAGTAAGAAAATGCATGCCAAAATTCACATAGATGCCCTTAGCTTCAATGGGATTAAGGTTCATGTCTCAGTTTCATAAGACATTTCATTGGTGTAAAACCCCAATTTTTTAACAATGCGATTGTAATTTTTTCATCAACTCAAAAAAATAATTCGTCGTAACACAATGAAAAGTTTCATAAATAATTACATCATACATGCAAACCATCAAAGATAGTTTTGAGACAGTAATCCAAAATGTACCCAAAAAATACATCAAAGTTATGAGACATATTAGAAAATCACTCAAACTTTTAGGTATTCTTGATAGATACCTACATATGAATGTTGCTCCAAGAATGTTATCCCCATGGTTACGTCAAAAAAATGGAACATGTACCCATCCACAAAAGTCAACTGTCAAGGTGTCTCATAGATATAGTCAAAACAAAATAAGTACAACCACCAAATGAGAGGCACCAAGTTCTTTTGCAACAAGAAAACCTAATATGGTCATCCACTAACAAATATTGTAAGAAGGGTGACCTCCACACACTATTCAGCCATAGAGAGATCAGTCTCCTTAGAGACTAGGTCCCTCCACAAGATAAGTGGCTTGGACAACACTGGAATCTCGAAACTACTATCTACCTGAAAGGCAGTCGGTAGAGGATCATTCATCAAAAAAATAAAGTTTTGACTCGACCCACGTTGACACCAACCAAGGTACTAGTGATCCATCAATGAAGCCCTGGTCCCCAACTAGCCTACATGGTCCTACAATATCTTCTCCTGTTGGCATCGACCCCATACCTTTTTTGTCTGCCCTCTGTCCAAACATTGTACTCCCTGCTCCCACGATGGGAGTCACCACACCCACAACGGCCATTGTCTCACCTTTAGCTGAACCATCCTCTACAATCGCCCACACTCCACTCTCCCGAAGTACCAATCTTGAAGTTATAGGGTAATTGGTCCACTCGTGTGTGAGTCCCACATGAGATAATGCCTCAACCTTCCTATTAGTCATCACTACTCTCTTTGTGTATGTGGCCCTACTTGAGATGAGGCCGTATGCCCAAGAAATCATCGAATGTCGATCAGGGAAGTTAACGGATCGTTCATCAAAAAAATAAAGTTTTGACTCGACCCACGTTGACACCAACCAAGGTACTAGTGATCCATCAATGAAGCCCTGGTCCCCAACTAGCCTACATGGTCCTACAATATCGTCTCCTGTTGGCATCGACCCCATACCTTTTTTGTCTGCCCTCTGTCCAAACATTGTACTCCCTGCTCCCACGATGGGAGTCACCACACCCACAACGGCCATTGTCTCACCTTTAGCTGAACCATCCTCTACAATCGCCCACACTCCACTCTCCCGAAGTACCAATCTTGAAGTTATAGGGTAATTGGTCCACTCGTGTGTGAGTCCCACATGAGATAATGCCTCAACCTTCCTATTAGTCATCACTACTCTCTTTGTGTATGTGGCCCTACTTGAGATGAGGCCGTATGCCCAAGAAATCATCGAATGTCGATCAGGGAAGTTAACGGATCATTCATCAAAAAAATAAAGTTTTGACTCGACCCACGTTGACACCAACCAAGGTACTAGTGATCCATCAATGAAGCCCTGGTCCCCAACTAGCCTACATGGTCCTACAATATCTTCTCCTGTTGGCATCGACCCCATACCTTTTTTGTCTGCCCTCTGTCCAAACATTGTACTCCCTGCTCCCACGATGGGAGTCACCACACCCACAACGGCCATTGTCTCACCTTTAGCTGAACCATCCTCTACAATCGCCCACACTCCACTCTCCCGAAGTACCAATCTTGAAGTTATAGGGTAATTGGTCCACTCGTGTGTGAGTCCCACATGAGATAATGCCTCAACCTTCCTATTAGTCATCACTACTCTCTTTGTGTATGTGGCCCTACTTGAGATGAGGCCGTATGCCCAAGAAATCATCGAATGTCGATCAGGGAAGTTAACGACGTTTTCTTCTCCAAGGTAACCGCCGGTAGAATGAAGTTTAGTATCATCTGAGGGCAAAATCCATTTTCCACAATAATATAAAGTGTCACCAATCAAAATTATGAATTAACATTTCACAATTATGTCATGATAATAAACAAGACATATATATACAAATATCATACCATAACAAACATTACTCGCATGTCAAGAACCCTAATGCAATGTTTATATGTTAGTGCAATGCCAACACGATTTATCAAAGTACACATATCACAAACCTACACGACTAAAAAATCACCGTAAGAATAAGGTGGACCAATCAACTCATGGAACCATCCCATGACCCATCACAGTCACCATTAACTATGAAATGCATGAGCATACTGTGACTATTTTTCATCAATTATTATGTAAATGCAACTATTAAAAGTCTCACATTTTAATACTCATTTGACACTAATAATTTTTAATCCTATTTCACGGAGTATACTGAAGACATATTGTCATTAATAAAATTTGTAACATGTAGAAACACATATTCTTAGTCGTGAATGCATAATCACAACAACATTAACCATCACATATTCACACATCAATTACATATATAAGATTCGTATGTGCAAATTAAAAATTTGGTGGAGCCCCTAACCTCAATTGTAGTTATCTCAACAATTATCGCTACGACAGTCAAACGCAACAAAATTCTCCATCATCGTGGTAATACCTTCAATTAAATAGTGTTTGACATAGTCATATTAATTCCTGAGACTTTAACTACCTTACAATTCCATTCTCACTCTTAATCTCCTTAGAGTATATTTTACAAATCAATTTTAAAACAAACAAGTACTAATATTATTATTATTCATAATACACATTTTCAATTTATTTCTCATAACGAAACATAATAAACTTCAAATCTTTAATTTGATAACAACTCTAATTTTTTTTAAGACAACAATATTTTTGTAACTCTAGGTAAAGAAACCTTTACAACTCTACTCTTCAAAATAAATTTTTTTCCAAACCTTTTTTTAAATAAGTTTACAAGATTTTCAAATATCAAATTGTCAAATTTAACTCTTAAAATTAAAGATTTTCCAACTCTTGGTTTCCCTGAAATTCACAAATATAAAACTATCTATTTTGTTACTCATTTAAATCATTACAAACAACATAAATATTTTAGAGTTCTCCACATCACTAATTCGATGTCAACTATCTTGATTCCTTTTCGAGACTCAAGGAGCTAACTACATAAACAAAGAGATTTATAAAAATTTGTTCACCACAAAAATTTATCCTACAACAACATAATCTAAAAATTAAATCTTTTTCACACACAAAATCTATAAAACCAATTAATTTATATTATTTATTTAAAACTAAATAAAAATGAATATTTTTCAATCCACACATACACACACTCGATAATTCCAATCTTTTTTTAAATAAAATTCTTTTATCTTTCAAGTTTTATCATTCAACCTTTAAAGCTCAAAAAATTTAGTTACTAAAGTACTCTAAATTTCTTTTATAAACTCAGTCCAAAAGTAATTAAAGAGAATAACATTTTTTATTCCAAACATATTAATTTTACGATTAACTTTTTCTCAAACTCATTAACATTGTTAAAATTTAAACTTTTTTCACAATTTTAACAACTCCAAATTTTCTTGTAAAGTTTCAACTTCAGTTCAAACTCATTTATTTGAAAATATCTTATTACACAATTCAAATACAAAAAAATCAAAATAATTTTCTCCCTTTTAGTCCTTAGGGTTGCTAACTCAAATAAAATTGTGGGTTTCTTTTCTTTTTTACTTTTTAAGTAATACAAAACAATAATTCCACATTTACACCAAAACAACACACAAAATCAACACAAAATTGTTTTATATCCCCTTGTAGGTGCTTCTCGCTGGTTTAAGAAAGAGGAAGAAAATATTTTTGGTTCATTCAAAATAGCAACAACAACCATAACCAAATAAAAAATCAATAGAGATATTTTGAAAACATTTAGAAAAAAATTATCTCTTCTCCCAAACATATAAAAGCTTACGATTTTACGGGAGAAAGGGAGAAAAGAAAGTGTCTCACCTCAAATAAATTAGCTCTTTAGTACCACCTTGTAGAGAGGAATAACTTTACTTCCTATGACTTCTTGAAACGAGACTTTCATCAATGTGTAAAAATGGAATTTTTTTTCTCTTAACAAAGCACCAATGCTTATGTTTTTATTCTTTTCTTAAAGAGAGAAGAAAAATAGAAGAAATAAATTAAAGGTGGAGGGGTGCGGCATTCAGTTATAAGCATATGTGCATTATTATTTTTTCTTTATTCAAATTTAACTAATTTTAAGCTACACAAATATGTTTTACGAACTTTGTTAAAAATTTATCGATTAGCAAAATATCTAATTCACTTTATGTCCCATCACTCACTTCTCACACTATAGGAAAACTGATTTATACCTAGGGAAAATTACCCACAGATCTTAGTTTATGGATAAATTATTTAATATCTAAGAAAAACCGTGAGTAAATTTGTTATTGAATAAATAATTTTTTTTAATTAGATTAAACAGTTAGTCTATAGATAAAATTAAAAAAAAATTATGGGTAAAGTTAAAAAAAAACTGCAACTCAAATTTAAGTTGTCGAAATTTCTCCGTGCTTTTTTTTACCCCCGACTCTCAAGTTGTCCACAGATTGTCCATAGGTAAAGTGAAAGTAAAATTTTGTTAACTTTTTTAAAAAAAAAAAAAAAAAAAACTTATTATTTTCATAAACTAAAAAAAGTAAACTAAATGACTCTTACTCATTCTCACTTTCTCTTCGAAAACCCTTCTTCTTCCAATCGCTCCACCCGATACAAGAAACCATATTGGCGTTGCCTCTCAGAGCTCTCTGGCCACCACTTCAACGTCTCTTTCACAGCTTCTCTCGTTTTTTCGATCTCTCTCTCTCTCTCTCTCTCTCTCTCTCTCTCGTTCGTTCTCTCTTTATCTCGTTCGCTCTCCGTTTTACTCTTGTTTGTTGTTATTTTCTCATTTGCTCTCTCTAATTTGTTATATATTCATGATTCTTTGTTGTGTAAATGAACATTATTAATTGATTTGCAAACCCTAACTCATTTTTGTTTTGTTTTTGCATAGCTCATTGAAGTCCCTAACATCTCATTTCACGTATAAGAACATGAAAATCCCTAATTGTTGTAGTTTAATCCTTCTTGAATTACTATGAGTCGCCATAAACTATAATAAAGCTTAGAGCAATTTTTTTGTGGAGGCACAGTTAGGGGAGCCTTTGAGGGAAAATGGGCCTATTTTTGGAACAGAGTTTGATCCATTGCCTCCTGATGCATTTGGGTTACCCTTAGGTATATTTAGTGTGTCCTTCAACTTTGTGTTGCTCTTTTTCACTTAAAATTGTAGAATGAGTGCCTTTTTTGCAGTTTATACTTATGTTCAACTCTACTTATGATGATGTATTTCTTTTTCTGTTACTTGTTTTTCTTTTTTGTAAGTTTTATTAATTATTTAGGTATCATGATAATTGATCATTATTTGACTATAGTGTTTCCTTTTCTGACTTGTATGTGTGGTTAATAGCTAACTATTTTCTCAGATGTTATGTATTAGAGTAGCAATGTTGGGATGAAAATGACATCTCTTTGGCTGATTCTTTTAAATTCAAAATTATTGTGAGAAACAATGTTGTCATTGCATAAGTTTTTTATGTATGATTGTTTCTGATTGGTGTTTGATACTTGTTTAGCTACCCATTTTGGTATTTTGTTTGGGTGTAGTTGTTGTTGAATAGTAGAAGCGGCCTAGCTAGTCTTCCTTACCACAGTAAAATATTTGAAAGACACAAAATTAGAACGAATAAGGGTAGTTTTAGTAGTTGTTTATGTGCGTAATATTTTAGTCTGTTAAACAACCTTTGTTTAGAGATATGTGTTAAACAACCCTTTCTTTCCCATTCATAGTTGTGTGATGAGTAAGATTTTATATGTTTGCTTGTTTCATTTGACATTTTGATCTAAAACGAGCTCCATTTCAAGCAGTGTTAAAGACATTCCCTGAATATACATCTTCTCCAAGCCATTCCTTGAATATACATTTTCTTCGAGCCAGTACAACATTAGATCTCATACTTTTGGACAATTGAGTCAACCTCATTTATACGATTCAATGGAGGGTCCAACTAGAATTCCTCCCTTTTCGATTGGAAATGAAAATTTACCTAGAGTTCATGCTTCTCAAAATCATTCTTCATGTGCTTGTACCAATGTCTTGTCTTATCACTTTAACGAGATAGCTGTATAGATAGCAGCATTTGAGGAGTGGGAAAAAGCGGAAGAATATGAGTCACAGACGTGTGAGACTAGCTAAGGTAAGTAGAGCAACATCGACAAGAGGAAGTTCAACAAATAGAGCAGCGCGCTACAGAGCTCCAGATGCAACTAGCAACATTGGCAAAAAGTGTTTCTTTTGTACAGGCTGAGCCCTACCGTCATCGTCATCATTCAAATTATGATGACGATGAGTCTAACGATGATACTAATTTCAATGTCAGTTTCATTTACTACTTATGACTACATATTTTTCTTAAGTTTTTAGGCATTATCTATATATATTCTTATGATAGTGTCATTATATGTATTTTGAAACTTATGGTAGTGACATTGTGCACATTTTGAGAAGTATGGTAGTGTAAATTGTCTTTATTTCGAGGCTTGTGGTAGTCATGGTGTGTATTTTGAAAACACTATTTACATTAAAA
Source organism: Cicer judaicum (assembly GCA_037974835.1). Lineage (NCBI taxonomy): Eukaryota > Viridiplantae > Streptophyta > Magnoliopsida > Fabales > Fabaceae > Cicer > Cicer judaicum. The sequence continues at coordinate 925,020 of JBBPBS010000451.1, forward strand.
TTTACTTTGTTTTGAAAATGATGTTTTAATATTCTTACAATTTATTAAAAAAAAATACATTAAAAAACACAGCAAATAGTAAATCACTTTTCAATTACCCATGGACATGTTATGGGTAAATATCTATGTTTTGACCCACAAAAAATCTATGAGTAACTTGATCCGTGGAGACTCAGTGACTCATACTACCCATGGACATTCCTTAAGTAAGTGTATTCTACAGCTCATCTGTCGGTAAATATTTTCCTACAAACCTATGTATGTGGATAGTCTGTGAGTAATTTTACATTACCTACAGAATACACGTGGATAAAGATAAAACCTGCCATAGGTAACAACAATTTTTCTTGTAGTGTCAATCTATTTTAGGGAAAATTTATACCCTCGTCAAAACTCAATTAAAAGATGAAGTTATTAGTAACATGTGACTTTTTAAAATATATGCCAATAATATTCTGCATAATTTAACGAAATTATTCTTCGTTAAATAATTTTAAATTGGGTCTCCAATTTTTTTTTAAAACATATTACCAACCCTAACCAAAATTGTACTTTTAGCGTCCTTAAGTTCTATCTCAACTAACAAATTTCGAAATTGTTAGATTGGACGTTTGTGTGATATGATGGAATTTACCATTTATTCAAAGAAAAAAAATTTATACTTTTGATACTTACTTTCATAAAATAAAAATGGGACTAATAGTCTAATTCAACACAAAATACAACAATACATAAATTATAGTTTAAAAAATTCACAATGATACTATCAACGTGTGAATGATGTGGATGCAAGGTAACATCTTGTTTAAAAAACTAATTGATTTCTCGCATGGAAAAAATGCCTTATATGATGGTTGAGATTATTATTGTACCTTGATAAAGGGGGTTGTAGAATGCCTCTTTCTAGCCAACTTCTGAATCCCATCTTGTAACTTCCTAAAGAGATTCCAAGATGAGACAGAAATCAAATTTGTTTCATCCGTTAACATTCTTTGAAATTGTAATATAGGGTTTCTAATTTATAGTTGCATCTAGAGCACAATACATTTCATCTCACATATCTATTGAGATTTTCTCTATAAGGGAGATTAATTTTACAATTATGCAAAATTAATGGATGGTATTTGCCAAGGGCGTTAATCGTACATAACTTGCTCCAAAGAGATTTCGTATATCAAACTATTTGATGTGCTAGGGTTCTTATCTTTCTTCCATTCTTCCATTTTGTAGCAGCTTGACTGAACCGTGTATATGCCATTCTTTTTACGAGATCTATAAAAAGTCTCTTTCGTATTCCAATGGGAAATATGTATGCTAGTTATCTAATATGCTTCAAGTTACACAAAAGTCCTGTGAATCAAATCTATATTCCAATGATTGTTTTCTGGTTGAATTAAATCAACATCTTTTTCCAAATTAGATTTTCTAGGTTGTTTGTTGATAATTTTTGTTGGAAATGATGATGATATTAATAGATTATAGTTGGAAATAATGGTGACATTAATGAGAGTTAGTGTTGGTGTGAATTCAAAAATAAGGAAGTCCCACAAAAGAGGGATAACACACACCAGTAATGTTTATAAGGTAGACGTATGGAACTCACCCCAAAAGGTACTCCAGTTTTGTGAAGGAGGAAGAATACTCATCACGCGCACCACCATTGAACACATGAAACCATTGAACTGTTTCATAATGAAAAACTTTAGGTGATTATAAAAGTTCATAGACCTTAGATATATCCAAAACATTTGAGAGAAACTTTCACTCAATGCTATCATAACCCCACAACACACCTTGTTTACCCTTCATAATATTCAAGCAATGAGAACATTCAAAATATAAAATAGATTTAACAATAATGATCTTTTTAGGAACGAAAGCACTTCAAAGGACTGGTAATATTACAGAGAATGCCTTTCACTTTGTTAACAATGATTTTAGCAATAATTTTGTAAACTACATTTCAAAGAGCAATTGGTTTGAAATCACCTGGAATTTTACAAGTTTTAACATTAGGAATGAGACAAATGTAAGTTTTATACATATCTTTAGTCTCCTCCTTGAGAATGCTGCAAAAATTTCGATATAACATAGCAAGAAAATCATTAGGACTAGTAGCTGCATTAGACTTACGATTCATAGTAGCTTTGATAACATTCTCTTTAGTGAAAGGTTGACTAAAATGGATTTCAGTCACATCATTTATCGTACCTACTCTTATAGCTTGATTTATTTCTTCAAAAATTAAAAGGGTTACTAATTTCAAAAATATTTTAAAAGTTTTTAATCAAAATTTCCCCAATATCCTCCTCATTACTAATGTACCTCACGTTCTTGTTCATAATTTCCTTATAATCAACTACATATTTTTGTTTGTAGCCTTTGGCAACAAGTCTTACTTTTTATTTTTATCCTTTCCATTAGCATTCTTTTTAGACTTGTACAACCATTTGACTCCGAATGCTTCATGACCTTTTGTAAAAGTTGTTAATTCTCAAGTGTTGTTGTTCACAATTGATTTGATCTCCTCATCCATGATTTGTCTCCACCTTTTATCTTTCACTGCTTCACCTTAATTTAATGACTCACTATCCACCAAGAGACAGTAAAATTCTTCAAGGTCAATTGTAACTTCAATTGACCTTTCAAAAATATCTTCTATATATTTCATCTTAATTACTTGATCTTTCACTTGAACTTTCATCTAGAGAAGTAGGTGAATAAGGTGGAGTTTCATATTGAAATGAGAGTGTGGTCTCTTGATCTTCTTAAAATATGGAAAGAAATTATAGCTTGTTTCTTATTAACTTTTGCAATTCTATGTAACATCTTCCTCAAATTCAACATCACAATGTACGTGGGAAATACACAAGAAATTGGGGGTTTGAATTGTGTATTCAATTTTTAAGAAATTTCATGGCTAAAAAATGGTGAAAATAAAAAATGTAAAAAAATCAAGGTAGTAAGTAGAGGGAAGAGGGACAACACAGTACTACCAACTACGTCTACTCCTTTCACATAGAAGAATTTAATCTAGTAATTCAAACCAAATTACAACCATTTAATTTCACAAGTTAAGTGTTCTCAACATCCAATTTGAAAACCACAAATCGTTGAGGATTTACAACCACTATCGAGCCAAGTTGCACAAGTTTTTAGTTTATGTTTATGAATTTACTCTCATTAGAGGATGGTTACAATAGTGCTCACAAACATAGCACAACTAGAATGATATTACAATTGTGTGCTAAATAAAATCTAAGTATTCGATGATTGATTGATATTTAGCTCGTATAATTTTTGTTCTTATTGCTTCGTATTTGGTTATGTCAGGTACCTCAAGTGGTGAGAACCATTTATAGAAGCCAATTGTTTGAGATTTTCAAATTCCTTATTCTTGTTCTTATTTTTCCAACCTTGAGGTTATTTAGTTCTAGTTACTTCAATTTTCTAATCTTCCTGTTACATTCAAGTTCTAATGATTGTTGCTTTGATTTGAGTCCAAATGTTTAGTCGATCGTTGCTTTGATTTGTGTCCAAATGTTTAGTCGATTGTTCCTTTGAATTTTTTCTTTATTCTTGAGCTTTTAAATTTCATATCGTTGTTTGATTGTTGTTGGAATTCATTTCTAGTAAGTTGTTGAAATTCAATTATTGATTATTGCTTTGATTCCAATATGTTTTATCTTTTATTTCATTGTCTATTATTGTAAATTTGAAATGGGCCATTTCTATTTGATGAGATATTCAATTTGGTGCAATTAAGAATATAACTAACGGGGCACTTTAATCCATTCAAGCCTGGACAAATTTGATCGCTTGGTCATTTGATTCTTCAATATCAGATTTAGGGGCAATGAGCCTTCATCAGACTTTGTTTCTAAGTCTTATGTAGAACGTGTCTTCAAAGTTAGCTACAAGAGTCATGACTTTTATCAGAGTCAAAGTCGTTCACTTTTTAATCTTGTGTTGACTTTTTAATGTTGTGATTACTTTTCATGTTGTGTTAACTTTTAATATTGCATTGACTTTTTCATTAGAGGAACTTACTTTCCTTAGAGTCAGACCCTTGCTTCTTTTGGAGGCATAGTTTAAAAATCAAAGTCATAAGTAGTGTAAAGTTTAGAGTCAGACCCAATAATCTTTTAGTGTTGAATTAATGACCAGAGGCAACTTAGTAGAGATAGAGTAAACATTGTAAATCAGAGTCAGATGATTGCTTCTAAGTGGCTTTATTAGAGGCAGTTTATTGGAGCATGTTGCTCTTGACTTTAGATTCTTAAAGGAAGAGCTTATAGGCATCTCTTTTGGAGACAGCAAAAGGAGTGTGATGTTCATTTTCTCTAATTCATCCTTTTATTTTGTTTTCTCTTAATCCACTTGCTTCCACTGATGTATAGTTCAACATAACAAAGAGTGTGTGCTTTTCCTGTCCTCTTGATCCCATTGTTTCCTCTAATTTATAGTTCAACACAAGGAATGACACATATTGTTCTTTTCGTCTAATATACTTTTTTCTTCTAGTGACTTTCTTTGGTCACTTCCTTTGGTTTATATCCCCTTGTGGTATCATCTGGAGGTTTCCTCTCCTAGAGGCACTTTCTCTGATCCTTGACACTTCCTCTAGCTTATTTTTTGCACATTCATTTAAATTATTAGTGCATTAAATTGTTCCAACAAAATACATTTTGTTATCATCAAAACAAAGTAAGGAATTGTTCTCCAAACCATCATGGTTTTAACAATATGCCATTTTTTGGTGATGACAAAACATTTATTTGTGTGAATACTTTAAGATAATTAAGCATAAGGATCCCACTAACTCTAAGCATATTAACAATAATAGTTTAGAGTAATGTTCTGACTTTTAAAAGAACTCCCCTTGTTTGATGTTTCTTAAAGAAAATGAAATAGGGTAGTTTAAAATTGTTCTCAAAAGTTATTCTCCCCCTTTTTATCATTAGATAAAAGAAGTGAATCTGTCAGAGTTATTACACAAACAGACTTACATAAAATAATTCAAAGTATATAACTTGAAAATTCTATTAGGTCAAAACAAAACCATTTTTCAGTTATAGAAACAGTATTCAAATTGTCTTTTCTAAACTAAAATTTGTTTGCAACAAGGAGTTTTGTTAGAAAATCTGCCAATTAATGCTCACCAATGTTAGTAGTATCTTTCAGGTACCAAAAGATCCTCTTAACTATTGTAAAGTGGGATCTTTTGGATATGCTCGAAACCTGACATGTACACACACTAAACATAATATTATGGGTAGATGCATTTAAATAAAGTAAAGAACCTATCATGCCTCTAAAGGTTTTCTTATCAACCTTTTTGCCTAACTTATCATTGTATAATGAGCAAGTTACATGAGTTTGAGTGCTCATTAGTTTGCATTAATCTATCTTGAACTTATTGAGAAACTATTTTCTATACTTAGTATGATGACTCAAAACTCCATTCTACTTTTGTTGAGTCTGAATTCCTAAGAAGAACTTTTTTTCTCCCATCACGCTCATTTGGAATTTTTATTTCATTAACTCAGCAAAGTTTGGTAAAGCTTGCCATTAACAGATCCAAATATCATATCATCAACATAAATTTGAGTTATTAGAACATCATTTTTAATTGATTTTCTAAACAAGGTTGTATTTACTTGCCCTCTTTCAAAACCATTTTCTAGGGAGTAATTTCTTAGTCTATCATACCATGCTTTAGGTGCTTGTTTCTGACCATACAAAGATTTTCTATGTTTTTGTTTGCATTTTTATGTTTCTATTTGTGGTTTTGTTTGCGTTTTTTTTTTTTTTTTGCCG
>JBBPBS010000451.1:930904-945876 GCA_037974835.1 Cicer judaicum
TTTTTTTTTTTTTTTTTTTTTTTTTTTTTTTTTTTTTTTTTTTTTTTTTTTGCCGCATATGTTTCTTCTTGCAAGTTTTGTTTCATCATCTACTTTATTTTTTATTTTATTTTAATGTAGCAAGGTATCAATGGAGATGATGAAAATGATAATGAATTATTTCAAGATGACGATGTAGGTGATAAATTTCATGATGATGAATTTGAAGTGTACGGTGTAGATAATGAATCTCAAGAAGATGCATTTGAATGATTTGGATGAAAAATTTATGGATGATTTTGGATGATGTTTTTGTTAAACATGTATTTAATTGAAGTATCAAAACTTCAACAAACTTTATTTTTTCATTTTGCTAGACTTGTACCTTAAAGTATTTTATAAATTATGTTATGACATTTTGTTTACTACTATCTATTTGAATACAACTTAGCTAAAAACTTGTGCTAAATTCTCATTATATTAAATTGTTCAATTTAAAATTTTGTCCAAAAACTAGCAATATTTTATTAATGTTCTCATTGTATTGTTTTAAGGTAACATTTATCAATTGTTGTCTATTTTATAAAAACAATTAAAAAATGTTGTCTTAGGTTTGTTGAAAAATTGTTTCCTATTCCTATATTTTAGGAAACATTTATAAATAGTGTGTCAAAAATTGCGAGAAAAATATTGTTAAAAACAATAGGCAACCCTTGCATAAGGACACAAGAAAAATGTTACATATTCTCTTTGGCAATATTTTTCTGAGTTTTGACATTACTTTTCAAATGTTGTTGAAAAATAAAAATGTTGTAGTGACACTAGTCAAGAATTACAAAAAGTCATTGGATTGCCTTGCAAGATTTTTTAAATGTCACTTGAAGAATCCATGAAAATTTTCAAAATCATACCTCTATTTTAGCCCAAGAGGATTACACCATATATTAGATACACTTTTCATATTTGTGCATCGGTTTGTCTATGATGATATTTACCCAAAAACTATTCTTGCATTTAGATAATCCTTCCATGATATCATCATCGCTGAAAAAGAAAATTATCATCTTCATTTGTTCTAGGAGTTTGAGAATTTTGTTCTTTACACTACAACATTTTTGCTATTCAACAACATCTGAAAATTATTGTCAAAACACGGAAAAATGTTGTCAAAGGAATAGGCAACATTTTTCACGTGTCTCATATGCGAGCGTTACCTATTACTTTTGGCAACATTTTTCTCGTATTTTTTTGACACACTATTTATAAATATTACCTAAACTATAGGAAAATGGAATAATTTTTCAACGCATCTAAGACAATATTTTTTAATTGTTGTCTTTGCTGACAATAATTGATAAATGTTGCTTTAAAGCAATACAATGAAAGCATTAATAAAATATTGATAGAGCTTATAGGCAACAATTTTAAATTGTATGTATTCATATTATGTAGATAATTTTTTTTTTTTCGATTATTTCAATATACTAGAAAATTAGATATTTTGCTATTATTTTATAATAAATTATTTAATAAAACATAATAATTTAATTACATACACATCTCATTCAATTTTAAATCTTCTCTTTTATTTTACTTATAATAATTATACAAAACTCAACTAGATAACATAATATTTTGTTTATTCATATTGATACAAATAATGTTGAAACAACCATGAGTGAGTTCTAAAGCGACGGTATGTAGAAACAACCATGACTGAATTCTTGTTGGAAAATAAGTATGTTATAGTGTGAATTTAAAAATGTGTTGAAGTCCCACATTAGAAAGAAACTTTTTTTATAAATTTAAGTAGAAAGAAACTTGTTTTAGAATTCAAGTCCCACATTGGAAAGAATATTTTTGAAATTCCGCATTAGAAAATTATTATATTTTGAGTAGTTTCAAATCTACACTAAAGTCCCACATTGATTAGAAAATAAATGTGAGTTTACTTTCATCACTATATAAATTTAAGTTTACTGGAAATCGAATGCATCTTTGTGTGTGGGTTTGATGTCAGAGATAGAATTCAAGACTACCAATCACTCTTGTTGAATCTGAATCTTACTTACTATGCAAATGTTCAAGTCAAGCGACACCTTTGTTTACGCACAATCTTATAGCAGCATTTGATGCTATTTCAAAAACATTTTTTTAATTCAAGTGGGGGATTGTTGGAAACTAAGTATGTTATAGTATGAATTGAAAAATGTGTTAACACAACAAGAAAATATGGATTTTGTGAGGGCCAAAAGCCCTCACAAAAGGGGAAAACAGCCACAAGGTAGGCATTTGTGGCGGCCTTAGACAGCCACAAATAAAGTGGTCACAAACTTTTGTGGCGGCCAAAACGGCTACAAAGTGTGAAAATTTGATTGTCCTTTGTGAGGGCTTAGGCCGCCACAAAATATAAACTTTAATAAAAAAAAATTATTTAAATTCGAAATTAATACTAAAAAATAATATTATATATAATTAATTAATATTAAAAAAAGTTTAAAATTTAAATTGAAATATTATAATTAAATTTAAATTAAAATTAAATTTAAAATATAATATTTAAATTTAAATTTAATATGATATATATAATAAACTAAAATCAATATAAATTAAAAGTTTAAATTAAAAATATAATATTACAATTTAATTATCATTTAAATTAAATTTAAAATATAATATTTAAATTATAATTATAATTAAAGATTAATTTAAATTTAAATTAAAATTAAAAATTAAAGTAACTATTATATATATAAGTATAATATTAATAATAATTAAAGTAATTATATAAACCGAAATAAAATTTTAAATAATGTTTAATGAAATTTTTCATAAAATAATTAACTCTTTATATATAAACAAAAATAGAGACGGTTAAAGTACATAAATTTTTTGTACTAACTCAACTACAACTCCTTTTAATAACTAACAAAAAATATTAATATCATCAATTTTAATAATATTTTTTTAAAAAATAGTTATTTTAAAATCAATAAGTTTTACATGTGTTTCAAACTTTTATTTATCATGTGTTATGTAAACAACATAATTTTTATTTTCTTATAAATAAATCTATAATAACACATATTTTACTAATCTATATTTTAAAAATAATATAAATATATTTATAATATGACATATATATTTACTAATCTAAATTTAAAATGTATAAAATACTAACTTGATGCTGGGTAGTGTCTGACTTGAAGATTTCATATAGCAGAGCTTAGAACTCTTCGAAGTAATGAACACAATATCACCACTGTCAAAATAAAAATTCAATAATATTTATTACATAAATAACTTCAAATCAAAAATAAAAAAAACTAAATATATAATATAATATAATATAATATAAACTTACCAAAATTCAATCAAGCTTGGAGGAATAATTTTTGTAGAGAGAAGGTGGAGAGAAAATTTAGAAAGAAGGTTTAGAGAGAAGGTAGAAGTTAAAAATGATAAGAGGAGTGGAGTGATATTTATAGTATTTGGTTGATCCTTTGTGGCGATCAAAGCAGCCACAATGAGCAACAAATATATGGCTTTTGTGGCGGCCAAAACGGTCAGAAAGGCAGGCGTTTGTGGCGGCCTGGGCGGCCACAAATGGCAGGGATTTTGTGGCGGCCTTTGCAGCCACAAAAGGTAATAGCTCAGTCTTTTGTGGCGGCCTTTGCAGCCACAAAAGGTAACATCACTTTGGGATTTTGTGGCGGCCTTTATCCTTAGAAAGGGTTGATTTTATGGCTGAAAAAATCCTCACAAAAATCTTAAAAATTTAGGTAGATTTTGTGGCTGCCTAAGCCCTCACAAAATCACAACGTTGTTATTTTGTGAGGGTTTTGGCAGCCACAAAATCCACCTACATTTTTAAGCTTTTGTGACGGCTTTTTCAGCCACAAATAAAAACCAATTTCAATTCTTGTATTTGTGAGGGCTTTTTCGGTCACTAATTTGTGAGGGTTTTTTTCGGCCACAAAATATTTATTAAATTGGCCACAAATAAGGGGATTTCTTGTAATGTGAAGTCCCACATTGGAAAGAAATATTTTTTGTAAATTTAAATGGAAATAAACTTGTTTTAGAATTCAAGTCCCATATTGGAAATAATTTTTTTCAAATTCCACATTAGAAAACTATCATATTTTAAGTAGTTTCAAATCTATACTAAAGTCCCACATTGATTAGAAAATAAATGTGAGTTTACGTTCATCACTATATAAGGAGCTTCAAACTATTATGAAAAGCACACCAAAGTTGGATGCTTTTTCTCCCACTTATATTCTGCTCGCCTAATTCTGAGCCACTTCTCCTATTTCTTTTTGTCCCTTTCGGTATTTAGAGTGGTTTTCATGTCGCAGTCCATTTCGGTTTTTAGAGCGGTTTTTATGCTGCAGTCCCTTTCGGTTTTTAGAGCGGTCCTTATGTCGCAGTCCCTTTCGGTTTTTAGAGCGGTCCTTATGCCGCAGTCCCTTCTGGTTTTTAGAGCAGTCCTTATGCCGCAGTACCTTTCGGTTTTTAGAGCGGTCTTTATGCTGCAGCCCCTTCCGGTTTTTAGAGCGTTCCTTATGCCACAGTCCCTTCCGGTTTTTAGAGCGGTCGTTATGCCGCAGTCCCTTTGTTTTTTAAAGCGGTTGTTAAGCCGTAGTCCCTTTGTTTTCTAGAGCGGTTGTAATGTCGTAGTTCATTTGTTTTTAGAGCGGTTGTAATATCGTAGTTACGAGTGGTCGTAGTACCATATTGCGAATGACTTTAATAGTCATTGAGAGTGACTTTAACCGTTATACTAAGAGTGGCTTTAAGTGCCATATTGAGGGTGTAATTCTAGAACGGTTTTCTATAGTGTGGGAACTCCAATACAGTGAATATGTGTTGTCTTATCCTGGGGACTTCGAGGTTGATAGTCTGCCTTGCACAATTTGGGCAGTGCCGCGAAAAGTCTTAAAGAGAGTGACCTAGTCCGCGACTCAACCCAGTAATATCTTCGGTGGCATAAATTGTGTTTTTTAAGTAGTTTTTTGAAAGTCAAATTTCAATAATTCTAAAGCAAAATGAAAACAGAAACAAATCGCATGCATCTTTTAGAGTGGTTAAAGTGACAAAACTAACCTTCGAAGATAGAATAATCGCTAATCTCAAATCTTTTCTGAAATATAGATTTAGTGTCATGAATCTTCAAGAACAACAACATGAAACAAAAACAAAAGAAAACTCATAAATGTAAAAACTCATTGAACCATAACCAAACATTAAAAAAAAAAAAACTCACACTATAGAACAACATCAGTTCCAAGAATGTAAGCGTATCTAGGGCACAACAGAACGATGTCTATAATGGAACAAAAAACGAAGGCATAGATGAGCACTATGACGGCGTGACATAAATTGTAGGTGCGAACGTACGACAACTATGAAACGGCATGAACGGAAATCGAATGCATCTTTGTTTCGATGGTTTAACTCCATTGCAAGAGAAGAATTCGAAAAAACACGGCGTGAAACAACTTTGAAACTGTTTCTATTTCTTTTCATCGTATTTCCTTTTCTTTCTCTAAAACGAGGTTCCACTTTTTTTTTCTCAACACACTTTTATTTTATATAATATGTTAAACTTTGTAGTTTAAATTGAGGGAATTCTTTGTGAAAAAAATTTCATGAATGTTTAATTTTTAAGTAACATTTTATAATTGTAGCCTTTATCGAAAACAAGGTAACAATTGAAAAATATCCATAGAAATGTGAGAACAATTATCAAATATTGTCATAGAGTTATTAAAGAGACATTTTAAAATTGTACCTAAAAATATTTTAGAGAATGTTTATATGGTATTGCAAAAACAATTCAGGCATAAAATATTGTCTTATCTATTTTTAGTCAACATTTTATATATATTGTTTTAAAAAAAGTTGCGCCAGAGCATAAATGTAGTGATTGTGCATCGGTTAGTCTATGATGATATTTACCTAAAAACTATTCTTGCATTTAGATAATCCTTCCATGATTTCATCATCATTGAAAAATAAAATGATAATCTTCATTTGTTCTAGGGGCTTGAGAATTTTGTTCCTTATAGGGTGCATGCCACTCGTGTTATTAAGAGTTGTTTCATTATTATGTTGTTGGTTGTTATCTATGTTGGATATTCAATTATGAGTGGTTAGTCCCACATTGACCAGGAATGGAAGTTGTATTGGATATATAAGAAGAATGACTCATACACTTAATGCCTTAAGGTTTTGGGTTGAGATGTGGTGTCTAAGTCTCTTATTAATCTTTGTTTAGCCCATTTCAAATGTTGTGCTCCTTCGGACTCCCCAACAAGTGGTATCAGAGCCCATTTCGAATGTTGTGCTCCCCCAGACTCCCTAACAAATGGTATCTCAAGGACTCGCAACAATTTACACTTCTCATATCTTGTTTTTATTGCAGACTTCGAATTTCATCCTAGAAGTGAAGAAGTGAACCTGTTGGTCATTAGAAAGAGCCACCACAACAAGGGTTGTAACATAGACAAAAATATACAAAATGATATCTCCAACACATACACGATTAGATTATTGTAATAAGAGTCACAATGGTAAACAACCAACAATTTCCTCTTTTTAAAAAAGAAAATAACACCATCAATTTATATAGTCTTTCCATTGCATCCCCAAAAGATTAATCATCATCAGTACAATTTAAAGCAACCTTAATTTTATGAATTGTATGAGAGAAGACCGAAGTTACAATATGCATAATTTGAGTTCCAGATGTTTGATCAGATACCAAAATTTGGTAAGAAAATGTTAACAATGTTCCCTTTTGTGTATGATGACTTCCAGCTGTGTCAAAATGGTCAAACTGGCCATCTCTCGAGATCATAAATCCCGAAGGAAATAATGGTATCGTCGATGAGTCTTCTCCATTCAGAATCTTATACATCTTTCTCGTGTCAACCGAAGCAAACACAACATATGCCCCCACGGGATCCATACAACTTTCTTGAACGATATGTATCATTCTATCATTATCAAAGTTGTAAGTCTGGCCATATCAATATATTTATATCAATAAATTTTATCATGTTTATTTTATGCAACAATAATATATAAAAAGGAAGAGATTTTAAATTCTTGGAAAATACATTAATTCACCCTCATGTGTAGAAAGCATAATAATATTTTATTCATTTTAAAGCAATTCAAATTATTGTCTTGCATGTAATGTCATGTACTTAATTAATTTCAAACAACATTTGATTTTCGTTTTTCACTTTAGATTGCACTATCCAAAAAATAGATTTTTTCCTTCAAACAAATATAATGAAACATGTTAATTTAACAAACATATCTTGAAAAGAACAAAAATTAATGTAATACACATACACTCCATATTTATAACATCTATTCAAAACCTAATTTTTATTTCCATCTCTCTTTCTATCACATATATTATCCATTCAAAGTGGATGTCCACCAAAAATATGGGATATATGTGTATCATTACTCGGCACATGCAATGACTCTGAAGCACTATATCAATTTACTTAGATATACTCACATTATTCAGACCTCTAGCTTAAATAAATTTGTAATTAATATTTAAGAACATGTAATAAGATACACTTGTTTCTTTATCTTCTACTATGTAAATTGCAATCATTATTTTCACTTCAAACTAAATGTGCTTCATATCTTGGAAGAATAAGACGAACCTATTTAAATAAATGAAAAGATAAGAGTCAACATATACAGTAGTACCTCATGAATTGAAACACGGTTGTAAGAAAAGTTTTGGCTAGATGAAATGTATGCAATTTCATGCATTTGACTATCTTCAACCACAATGTCCCACTGCAACAAAAAAAATAACAACTATTTATGATCTAGTAATGCAAAATTAGAATAATTCTGAAAAAATGTGTTATCAAGCTAAAGAAGGTTTTATGAACCTCGTGTCGTCGAGTTTCATCGCTAAGAAAGTAAAAAACAGTTTGGGGAGCAACGTGAAGTCTAACAGAGCCAGTTGCGGTGAAAAGAATGGCATCTTTGAATTTGCGATGATTGAACTGAATCTCATCGGAGTTGCTAATATTCCCAAAGAGTTCCATAGGAATATGTCCACTGCCACATGTGTTCAGATCTCTACAAAAGTTATGAACCATTCTATTTGAAAGGTTCATCACACTCTTCCTTGTTTCTTTTGACACGATCTCTGAGTATTAAATAACATAAATTATTAGATTAAAAAAAATAAGCAAATGAATATGAGCAACGGATTTTTAGACATTTTTATTTTTTTGTAATTGATACGAAATAATTACCTTTGTCATTTGCATGTCTTGGTATATATTCCAGGGATGAGAAATGAATTTTCTCGTACATTCGTTGTAATTCATGTACCCACCGTTTAGCTCCAAAGGGGTTACATCGACGAAATAGATTTTCGTAGAGTTTGATCGGTTGCTTCGTATCTTTCACTATCACGTGCTCAATCCACACAACCTATGATCATAAACCATATAATTTATATCATAAAAAAATTAACAAATATATATAGATATATAGTTATATAGCATAACAAAATACATTGGATGTGAAATTCTTTGGAATTACTATTCTCTTATTGATCACGTTTAGCATTTTTATTTCAATGTTGGCATATCATCTTTCTTTTAAATTACTGTCACTTAGAAATATATCATAGGGGTGCTAATTATACAAATGAACCAATCTTTTTAAAAATAGGGAGTTTGTAGGTATAGTTACAAATTAAATTTTTTTGGTACGTTTGTTCTCTAAGATAATAAATTTATGATATTTTTTATGAATTAAAGAGTTTTTTTTTCTGTCAAATTTTGTATTTAAAAAGATCATTTCATCAAAAAAATCATTTCATTGTTTATAAATATTTTATTATGTTTTTTTCATAATTTATCATAAAAAATATTCAATATACACTATTATTAATAATAAAAATATTTAAAAAAAATTATTTTATTGACATATTTTATAAAAAAATATTTAGTTATTATAATTTTTTAAATAATAGAATTTTGTTTTTTTTCAAAAAAATAAACTTATTTAATTATTAATTTAAATATCAAATACATCCGTACATGTTTAATGTACGGTAGAGTTTCTCATAAAAATATTATATATCACCCAAAATAAGATATATAAGTTTTTAATTACCTTTGATTTTCCATTAGGAAGTTCAGTAATCATGCAACCAGAGGGAAGTTTATGTGCTGAATTAGCAGTTTGACGCTCGTAGTAGAAGTCAAGAGATACGTCAACTATCAACCAAGAAGCATTAGCAACCTTTTTACAATAACGAAGGAAAAGAAAATTTCGGGATGGCACGATTGGTGAAAGAATGTGCACTTCTTCAAACATCTAATGACAAACAAATAATAAGTTAATTACTTTTGTATATAACTGAAAATTTGATAAAGCCAGATTAATTTGTATCATGCTAATTAAATATACCAATTGCATAGCTCCACTTCGTGTTTCTGGTGCGCCAGTATCTAAAACTTTCACTGTTATAGCATTTGTAACAATTGTTGGAAAAAGTTCTATCCTTTTGTCCTGAAAATAAATATTTTTTTATATATACAATTATTAGTAGTTAATTAATAAGGAGGGTAGGAATTGTTAGCACTAAATGAGATTTTGTCCTAGCAAATATAGAAATTTTCACTTTTATATTCTATGAAAAAATTGCGTATCTATCAATGATATGGCTAATAAAAATACATATCATTGTTATTTTTGTGTATTATTAATATCACATGACCAGAGTAGAAAAAAAAATTGATATGTGTAGGATTTTAGGAATTACATTATATTTAAGTATAATATATATATTTTCACACAAGTAAAATATTAAAAAGTAGAAATATATAACAAGAAAAAGTGATATATAAATTACTAACCGAATCTAAAATCGAGTCAACCAGTTGTTTTCCGCTACTCCGAACTATGAGTTCTTCTTTGGAAGATTCTTCACGTTTACCCGAAGCTAGGAGTTGAACAATTCCAGAATTCAAATTCGCATACATGTCAGGATTAAGAACAACTCCATGCGCTTCATTTAAAGGCTTTGTCCACAAAGGTCTGTCGGTACTTATGAGGCAACAAAGTTCGTTCATAGCAACTGTAGCAACCGTTAACATCCGTGCCTTTTGTGACTCTTGTGGTTCTCCACTATAGCCTGTTGGGTTGGGGTTTTGATCATTTTCTTCTGAATTTTTGTCATTTGAATGACCAGGTTCTTCATGTTTCTTAATCTCAGACTCTTTATTGACCACACGTGTTTCTTCAAGTTTCCTTTTATTTAAAGCTGTAAGTGCATGATCAGTTTGTGACTTCGGTGGACATATCTGTACAAATATGTTCATAAATGAATAAACACATATAAATGAGTCATTATACCTATTTTATTCACAAAACTAGCTAACAAAGTATGCGATACAGATCAAAATAGAATTATTAACATATTAAACTTTCATCCATATTCTTTTCTTTGGATTAACTAGCCATTTTAGACTTAGAAGTTTTTGGATATATACTAAATTCAGAGGATTGCCAGAGTCCATTATAAACTAGTGATTCAATTAATGTATAAAAATAATTAATGTATAAAAATAAGCACACAAAAAATGTATACTTCCAAAACTCAATTCGTCAAAACCACACAAATCAGACCGTACTCTTAGTTTTAAAGACAACGAAACTCATTAACTTATATTACTTTGCAACAATGTCGTACGTTATCGTTAAAATTTCGAATGACTTTTAAGCACATATCTATGGTAGACTACTAAAAATGAACCCATATAATTATTAAGGGAACCAAAGTTATTGTTTGAAATTGTTGTCTACAAGTGCAATTGCAGCAGCAATATATTAAAAATTTTGAAGTACCAAAATTGGGATCACATGTGTAATTTAGACCCATCGTCGTCATTTTTCAACAATTAAAAGTTTAAGCATGATTGCAATCACAATTTATAATCAAGATATGAGTATTTTAAACTAATGCACCACAACATTCTTGTCTATTTAGTTCTCAGTTGTGTCTGCAACTTATATATATAGGTGCTAACAATATACTCTCTAACTCACACTTTCTAACACACTCTCTTTCATTAGTTAAAATTCACATAGATCTTTTTTAATCACGTGGATCTCATATGAATTTGAATGGATTCATGTGAATTTTAATCTCTAAATTATGCAAATTGGAAAATACATATCTAAAATTGTAAAATATCAATCAAAGTAGTTTCTATGTTAACTTTGTCAATATATATTTCCATGTGACACTATAATTGGATTTGTGACTTATCCATATTAACTCATATCAATGTCATATTCTCTATGACAAATTTGTCGATGAAAATTTGTTATTTCATACACAAATTTAGGAGTAACTTTAATTGTGCATGAACTAATTATAGACAAATAATTTCATGAAATATATAAATTTCTTAGAAAAACTAGTCAATGTTGCAATGACATTTATATGTGATCAACATGAAAGAGTCAAATATTCAATTAATATATCACATCGTAGTCTATCACGATAAAAAATTACTATTTTACAATTTCAAGGATGTATTTGCAAATTTAGAGATTAATTTGAGTGATGTTTTACAATTTAATGAATCCATTATCCTATAATTTTGAAGAAAAATTAGTCAACATTGTGATGACATTGATATGAGATCAACGTGAATGAGTCAAATATTCAATTAATATGTCACATCATAATCTTTGACGACATTGATATCAGATCAACGTGAATAGATCAAATATTCAATTAATATGTCACATCATAGTCTCTCACGATAAAACATTATTACAATTTTACAACATTAGGGATCCACTTGTCAATTCCTAAAATTCAAATATTAATTTGAGTAAATTCATAATATAATTTGAATGACGTGTACAATTTAAAGAATAAATTTTTCTAGAATCTCGTAGAAAAATTAGTCAACATTGTGATGACATTAATATGAAATCAACGTGAATGAGTCAAATATTCAATTAATATATTATATCATAGTATCTACGATAAAAATTAATTATTATTTTACAATTTCAAATATATATTTGAAAATTCACAAAATTCATAGATTAATTTGAGTGATATTTATAATTTAAAAAATTAATTTTCCTATTTACTCGTGTAAAATACAATTAGTAAAACAAATTTACATATATTGTAGAAAACAAATGACATAATTACCTTTGTCAGTTCAGCTCTCATTTGAAACCAATCCTTTACTTGTTCAGGTTTGATTCCAAGCTCCTCGGCAATTTTATGATAATGGAATTCCTCTGGATGTGGGCAACTCTTGAACAATCTTCAATTCGAAATGAAAAAAGAAATCACAAATTACTGTCCTCGTTTAATTTTAAAGCAATCAATTTCATTTACGTATTTGGTTCAGTACCATAATATGGTTGCCTCATATGCAATGCAAATATATATGTTTGTTTTAGTTATGTTAATTTCCTAATTAATTCATAACTCACTAGGAACTATGATTCTACGATCTATATTTAGGAAATTGTTGATAGAATTTTGAGATGAAAAATATATACACACACAATACTTATTTCACATAAATATAGTATAAATGGAACTATTTATTTTTATATGGAAAACTGAATTAATAAGCTAATTAAAAATACAAGATCATGTAAAAAAAATTATAAAAATGCAAGTGTTTATTCGATCTATGAATAAAAGCAAAATAAAAGAGGAGCCTCTAATTAAACAAAACCAACAAGGGTGCAACCTCTACAACCACAAATACATATTACAGGCAATAAGATTTATTTCTTTGATAGTGGTTACTTTGTAGCTAGGTAATATCATGTTACTGGTGCGATGAAAAGACGAAGTAAGACTCAAATGTATAATTGAAATAAATAGGAAATTAATGATGAAAAAATATAAGTAATCGTCAAATTGGCCTTCTCTAATTACACTTAGCACTAGATTGAAAATAAATTTTTTCTTTTTTTACCACTAAACTTTGGCCGTTATTTCAATTTTTTTTAATAATTGTACTTTTGAACATGTATCAATTTTTGTTTAGTCTTTAGTTTTAGGTCTAATTTTATTCAAAAAAAATTTGGTCGACAAAAATAATATTTTGAAACGAAGAAAACTAGAGGCACAAACATAGATCTTTTGAATAGTTGCATAATTTATAGTAGCTACAGAACTATTTGATCTAGAAAAAAAATATATGAAGATTAGTCATCAACGAAATATGGACATCAGAACATGTATCCAATTTGACTAAAAATCTAATAGGTTTTCAAATTGATTGGAGTTGCACTATCCAAGTATCAGTTGTCACTTTTTATTTGAGAATCTTCTTCTTGGCTAATTGAACAAATTTAACACGTAAAGCAAGATCGATGTCTTCCTAGGACTAATTTTTAAAAAAATTAACAAAAGGAGAAAATTGTCAATTAGGAAGAACATTACGCTTGAAGCTTCTGTTCTTGATGGGAATTTAATTGGTAGAATGGTACTTCTTTATTTGAGTTTTGATTATTGTTTTTCTTATCTCCAGAGCCACTAGATCCTCCTGTTGAAGCATCCATTTTAATAATCTGAGAGAAATATACCTGCAAAAGTAAAGCGTTTTTATCTCCACTTCTTTGTTGTGTGAGAGATTTTGTGATTTAGTTTATCATTTTTTCTCTTTCTTTCTCAACACACACACACATATATATAATATGAGTAGAGGTCAAATTAAACTACACTGATGTAATAATACATCCTATAATAAAGTTTTATTTTATATATATTTTATCAATTAAATCGTTAGATTAAAAAACTTATATTATATAAATTATTTCTATAAATTTTTATAAAATATAAAATTATTTAATATATTATTAAAATATATTAAAATTAACATGGTATAGTAAAAATATTTAAGATTTTATAAAATTCATTTATATAATATAATCTTTTAATTTAATGATAAAATTTTATAAATATTTATTGAATAAAATGTTATTAAATGTAATATTATACTAAAAAAAGTATGAACATGATTCAACATAAAGGACCTAACATATGTGTAATGACATCGAGTAAAATGAATTATAATTATTTTAATATTATTAATTAAAATCTTATTTTCCAATCTCAAAAACATAACGTGCTTTAACATTAAGGATTTAATTAATAAGAAGTATTTAATGTTCATAACTAACAATTAAAGGCATTAGATTTAAAAAATAATGTGTATTTGAGTTAATAATTTTATTGTTGCATATTATTTTTTAAGTTAAATTACTCATTTAAAGAATTTTATAAGCTTTTTTCGACTTTTACATGTTTGAGACAATTTCGTTTGAGTCATTTTCTTGCACTAAATTCGATATTTTATTGTAGAGTTATTTATTTTATGGGAAATCAACATTTTCTGCTAGACTCAATCTAATTGATAAGATTATAAAATCTTATATTTTATTATATTTTTGGGAACTTGTGTGCATTTAATACTTTATTACCAAAATAAATTAGTGTTTATTGAGTAAAAATAATAAATAAATGATGAAAAAATAAATTATATTTTTTAATAGGATATACCATTCAATAAAATAATTATTATTATACTATATATAATATGATAATAATATAAAGGTCATGTATATTTGAATAATTTTATTACAGGAACTTATTTTTAAATTGAATTAACTACTCATTTATAAAATCATATATTTTATTCCTGTCAATTTTTTTTTATATTTTATAATAGTTTTGGGAATTGTGTGCATTTAATAGTTTTATCAACAAAAAGCAATTTTCTTCAAACAAAAACAAAGACAATAAATGATTAAATAAATTAACTATTTTTAATAATATATATATATATAATTAATTAATTAATATTATTTGATTAAAAAATTAATATTGTAAATTGCCACTTTTTGTATGTAGTCTTATAATATTATAAAATATT
>JBBPBS010000451.1:945886-1012664 GCA_037974835.1 Cicer judaicum
TTAATAATATTTTATTTTCAAATTCTTTTAATTTCTTTCTTTCATAGTATTAATAAAAGATATATAATTTATAGATTTATTCATAATTTGCCTTTTCCATGCAAAATTTAGTATGTTTTGTATTATGTGTACCATTTGTAATTTATTAACCTCAAATTTTTAATTTTTAATTTTTTAATTTTTAATAAATTAACCTCAAATTTTTAATTTTTGATTCAAACTGCAAATTATAATTTGCATATAGAAAATAACAACCAAAAATATATTAGTACAATAAAATAAACAAAGGTTAACTAATCAAATCATTATTACAATATGAACAGTAAAGATAGATAAAATCCATAAAATTGAAGTGCATCATAAAGAATTAATTTTAAAGACATAAACCAATTATGAGAATTCTCATTGCAAATTTTAAATTGGATAATTTCTCTTGTATTTGAAGTCATTGCTATCAAAAAAATTTCTGCCTTAATTTTATTCTCATATGTGGGTGAATTTTAACTAATATAAGTGACAAATATTTTTCAAGTGTAATGTTTTTATAATAAAAAATCTTTAGTACAAGGAGTACTAAGAATTAGAAATATAAGAGTTTGTTCCAAAAAATCATTTAGAAATTCACAACTCAAACATGTTTTCAATCAAAATATAAATACTCTCTAAAAATTATTACATCCCAAACACACCCAATGGTGACTGCACCAAGAATGAAAATCTTACACATAACTAACATCCCAAAACTAAAAGCTTCACTCTTTCTATGTAACCCCTCACTTTACTTACAAGGATTTCAAAAAGCTTGTCATTTTAGCATGGATATGAATTCACCAAACTTGTACCCACGTTACACTATCCCCTTCCATCATGCAAGGCGGCCAATTAGCATCTGATTCAAATCACAACTTTAAAATTGACTTCAAATCCTCTGCAATTGTTGTTAGCTCACCCCTTCTATCGATTTCAAAAACACTTTCTTCCCTCCCATGGAAAAAGCTTTAAATGTGCATATATTAATATATAACAACTTTTGTTGAATGGAAAATATATCCATGTGACTAGTCAACAAGCCCACCATACCATGTCGAGCCCACAACATATCCTACTACTTTATCATGAACACCAAGCCATTCAGCTCGACTTCTTATTGCATCTGTTGGGGTCACCATTCTTGTTTCTTCATAATTGAATCCTTAATCATGTCCATGGATGACACTTGAGGCCTAATATACCCCATTCCTATCGTGATACCTTCCTTAACCTTGCCAATACCATCTACTTTCATCCTTCTACTTTGAACATGCTTCTTTACTATCAAACATCGCTACCCTCGCCCATATTTTGAACTAACTGAACCAAATGTTTATTAGTTGAATCTCCATCTTCTTGATATGAATCACCTTTGCAAACCTAAAAAAGCCGAAAACCTGACAGCATTTGTTCAGTGGGCCGCAACGTAAACATCTTGCAAAATTCCGTACACGCGAAACCCGTGAGCCAAATCTTTATGTGTTGCATACTCAAGTATGTTAATTAGTAAAGTAAAATGAAATAGTACGTGAAGCTTTAAAGCCTACTAATATGGATTGCAATTAAACCCAGATTTAATGTACACCCGCAAAAAAAACTCATAATTGAGAGGGTAAAAACCAATATAATATATAGGTATGGGCACAGAGACGGGCAATTACCCGCAAAATTAAGTATATATGGGTGCGGGTACGGGTACTATAGTACCCATCCCGTCCCGCACCCGCACTTATATAAATATATTATTTATTTATTATATTAGTATTTAGTTTAATTAATTATTTTCTTTTATGTTTTAACATCTATTAATATTATTAGACTACTACAATATTTATAATTGAAAGGTAAATGTTTGCAAACTTTTTAAGAATTTGATTATGATGAATATGTAAATAATTATGACTTTATAACTAATAATTATGTCTTATTAATCGAGACTTTATAATTTTCCTTGCAATTTTTTATCAATTTTTTTTATAAATCTCGAATAATATTGTAGTAGGACTTGCAACTTCATAAAGTATTATTATGAATATTAGAATGTATATTGTAACGAGTGTTCATTTGAAATGTTTTGAGTTCGAAAAAATTTTGATTTATAATACTTTATGATTGGATTTAAAATATTTTAATAATTTTTTAATTTAATTACAACAATATCATTAAATTTTTTATTTATTTTAGTTAAAGCGTGAATAATAGGTATGGATACGGGCACTTAGGTACCTAAAATTGATACCCAAGAGAGTACATACACGTGTATGGGTTTTTTTAAACCGCGAGTATGGGGACCGGTACTATAGTACCCTACCCAAATCCTACCCATTGCCATCCCTACCTACTGGTCATGGTGGAGTTCTTTGCGCCGTCAAAGTCTTATTGAAATCGATATCGTCCCTCTTCATGGCTTACATGTTATCAATAATTGTCTATCGTTCACCATGAAGTGATTTTCGTCCTTTCCTTCTCCTTGGACTCATGTTAATCCAACCAACATCTTACTCACAACATTCTCCCCGCCCTTTGCCTTGCCCCACTATGATAGCGATTCTTGTGACACCCTAAACCCCTGAATTGAAATACATAAGAAAATGCATTAGTTTTGAAAGAAGTTTGTAGCGAATAAATAAAAACTTTTTAAAAGAAAATAAAACTTTTACAATGATTCATGATATCACATTTCTCAAAGTACACAAGAAATTACACTTTAAATTTATTCCTCAAATAAAAAGTGTAATCTCAATAAATTTAATTTTACTATAGTTTTTTAACTTAATTCCAAAAACTTACTGGTATTAAGAAGTTTCCTTAAAGAAAAGTAATTTTTAATTAAGTAAATAAATCACAACTTATAAATCTCAAGAAAAGTAATTTTTAATTTGTTGGGCCATGTATAGGGATGACCATCAAATCCTAAGTCAGCAAAACCTTATTATTAGGAGTATTCTTGAAACTATGGACAATGTTAATATCATATGGGTTTCACCCAAAATTCAGTTATATTGAATAATTCTAAAACCTCAAAAAGTAAACCAGTTTGTGTAAGAATTGGACAGATCATTAATCATCTCGATGGTATTCCGTTTTATTACCTTTCTCAAGAAAACCATAAATATATGTAGTACGCCAAGTAGGATTGTAGTTGTAATGTGCATGTCAAATCCTTTATCAATGAAGGAATTGATGATGAATAAATTATGTTTTTTAAAATATATATTATTGAATTTATAATTAATATTACAATAACATCATCAGCAAAATTTGTTTATGAGGTGTAGCATTACAAAAGAGGAAGACATCTTATAAGGCATCCAAACCTTAATGATCATTTGGAGCTCCGAAAAAATTATTAATAATAAATAAGAAAAGAAAACTACAAAAGAACCTTACATAAAAAAACCAAAAGAATAAAACTGTACTGAAAGAATAGAGTTATGCCAACGGCGACTTACAAAAGAGGAATAGAGTTATGCCAAAAATACATGTCTATTTGTAAGCTTTCAACTCAAGGGCATACTATTATGAAACAATCTCCAGATAACAAAAGACTTTGAAGGAGGGGTATATGTAGACCAAAGGAATTTAATGGATTACAATAGGCTTTTTCAACCAATTATCATGCCAAAAGTTAATGAAAACACTATTCAAAACCTCTGATTAAATATTATGCTTGGCCTACATTGCTTTTGAAGCAGCTCAATAAATGTATTAAAATTGTCATCTAGGTAGGAGATGTAATTAATGTTAGAAAAGTTGCTCCAGTTAACTCGAGATTTATGTGCTCTCCTTTTCTTTCTATTGGTTTGGGTTTTAATTCATTGATAGCTTTGAATGAGGCTTTTATTCTTAAGCTCTCTTCGGAGGTTTTATCCCTTGCGGAAAATTAGGCTATGTTCTTGAGGTGAAGGTTTTTTAATTAAGCATAAGAAAACTATAATTAATTATGTGAAATCTTCTCTTGGTCTGACATTAAGGATAACTTGAATATAGAAATTGCGAACTCAATTTGGCAGGTTTTGAATAGTGTTTCCATTAATTTTTAATATTTTTTTTTTTGTAAATTGGTTCCTGAAAATTTTCAAATTAACCAAGTTGGACTCTAAAATTTTACAAAATAGACCTTCAACTTTTTCAAAATTTTATTTTTGGCTCAAATTTAATTTTCATTTTTGAGTCAAAACTTTTGAAATTAATAAAATAACTCATTTTTTAATGAACAATTCCTTTATCCAAACAACAAAATTTAAAAATAAAAGAAATTTAATTGAAGCATTTGAATTGCCTAGAAATATTAATTTTCCGATATGTTTCAATTTCCTCATCCAAACATATTAAGAGTTTCAATCTTATTGAATTATTTCATGTTTTTGATACATATAAGAGTTAATAAAGTAAAAAACTAATTATATAAGATAAAACATAAGCAAATGCGAGTCACACATATTCTATCATGGTAATAATTTCCAAAATGGATTTACATATCCTTATGACGGTAAATTCCTTTTGGATACATATGAACTCTTTTGATTTATAATTCACAACTCCTAAGTACGTTAAACCTTTGGATCTTGTTCCTCTTAATATTTTAAGTTTAGTTGAAGAATTTATGTTTTAAGAGGGTGTAAAGCCTTTAAAAACAAGAGTAAATTACAAGTAACTATAATAATGATAGACTAGATAATTAATATGAAATGGTATTGATCATGCAAGTGTGACAAACAGATGCACACATCCAGACGCATATGATGCAAATGCAATAAACAAATGCAGACGTAATATCAACTAATAATTACAAGCATGCAAAAGATAAATTGATCAAAAACACATAGAAAATTAATACTATTGTATATAATACTTCTATTTTTTCTCCGCCTAATGTATTTCTCCTATTTTTCTCCACCATTGTTATTATTAAAAAAGGAAAATCTAGAAATGAATAAAATTATGCCAAGTATAATGAAAATGCTCAAAACAACCAGAAGCACATAAATATACGAGAAGAATAATTATTTAATTAAATACCAAAAAGCAAACACAAACACAGAGAGAGCTAAACACACTTAAGACACATTTACACAAAGTAAATGAAAATTAAACATTCACACACAAAAAGTTAATAAAAATTATACCTGTGGAAGTGTGCGTCAAATCAGTAACAACTTAGAGTTAGTTATAATTGAATTTAGTTAAAATAATGTTAGTCATAGTTAGTTATAGTTAGTTAAGAAATTTGTCTTTAAACACTATAGCTGAAAATGCATTGTGTAATTTGTAATATGTTGTTGAAAGATGTAATTGCTAATTGAGAGGGAGCATATGCAATTCGAGAGTCATAGAAATTTAGAGAAAGAAGATTAAGGGAGAAAAAAGAGATTGAGTGAAAAGACTAATATTTTTGATTCAGAAATAGTGATAGATATTAGGAGATCAATCTTGAGAAGGTCTTAATCTTGTAAAGTTCAATTAACAATAACGGATTAATCTTGTTTGCTTGCCCGTGATGTTGGTCTCATCAATTGAGACAAATCATGTAAATTTTGAGTGTTATTCTTCTCCGTTATCTCTTTAATTTTTTTGTTTACTTTGATTTTGAAAACTGATTTTGAAAACTGCAGAAAGGAGAACGTTAAACGCTCTCCCTTTTCTGGTTTTCTGTTTGTTCAAAAACGTTCTTCGTTTTCATTTGTTTTTTCTCTACAATTGTTTTTCTTCTATTTTGTTGGTTAATTCTTGTTACAGATCCCAATATTATTTTAACAATTGGCGTCGTCTATGGGAAAAAGGGAGCAACAATGGTTGGAACCCCAAAATTTGACATTGAAAAATTTAATGGATCAAATGATTTTGGTCTATGGAAAATAAAAATGCATATTGTCTTGGTACAACAAAGCTTGGTGAACGTATTAACGGGTGAATCAACTCTTTCAACAACAATGACTGCACGAGAAAAGGAAGAACTGGTTGAAAAAGCAAAGGGCACTATCATATTGTGTCTTAGAGACAAAGCTTTGAGGGAAGTTGCAAGGGAACCAACAACAACAACCTTATGGCTTAAACTTGAATCTCTCTACATGACTAAATCAGTTTCAAATAGACTCTTCTTAAAATAACAATTGTTCTCTTTTAAAATGGATGAAGAGAATTCTGTCACAGTCCAACTTACTGATTTTAACAAGATCTTTGATGATTTAGAAATTTAGAGGTCAAGCTAGATGATGAAGACAAAGCTCTAATCTTGCTTAGAACCCTTCCAAGTTCATATGAACATTTCAAGAATACTTTTATGTTTGGAAGAGAACAAACAATTACTCTTGAAGAAGTGCATGCCTCCATCCGAACAAAGGAAAGCCATAAAAGACTTGAGATAAAAAATGATAATCATGTTGAAAGTCTGAATGTGGGTAGAGGAATAATTGACAAGAAAGGATCAAATGGAAATAAGCATACGTCAAATTCAAAATTAAAATTTGAGGGGAAGTATAGATGCTTCTATTGTCACAAGAAGGGATATTTTAGGAAAGACTGCCCTTAAAGAAATGAATCAAGAAAATATCAAGATTCAGGAAATGCTGCACTTGTGGATGTTGGTTATGAATCTGCATAGGCATTAATGATTTCAAATTTTGAAGGTGAAAAGAATTGGGTATTAGACTCAAGTTGTACTTTCCACATGTGTCCAAGAAACAATTATTTTGAATCAATAGATCTTCGTGATGGTGAAGTCGTTCAACTTGACAACAACAAATCATGTAAAGTCCAAGGCAAGGGAACAATCAAATTCATAATGTACAATGGCAAGGAGGGACTGCTGAATGATGTAAGGTACATACCTAAATTAAAAAGAAATTTAATTTCTGTTGGCATGTTTGACATACTAGAATATTCAACATACATAAAAATTGGAATTATGAATATTGTTAATAAAAATGATATCATTGTTAAAAGCATTAAAAGAAATGGCTTGTATATTTTAGAAGGTTCTACTATAATTGCACAAGCTATAGTTGCTAGCTCTAATTTGCATTGATCTACTAGAATATGACATATGAGGTCATGACATGTAAGTGAAAGAGGCTTAATTGAGTTATCAAAACAGAATTTGCTTAATGGTGACAAAAATGAAAAACAGGATTTTTGTGATCATTGTATTCTAGGAAAGGCTAAGAGGGGCATTTTTGGTGTTGGCCAACACAACACTCTAGACCTTTTGAATATGC
The DNA here is from genome assembly GCA_037974835.1 of Cicer judaicum. NCBI lineage: Eukaryota > Viridiplantae > Streptophyta > Magnoliopsida > Fabales > Fabaceae > Cicer > Cicer judaicum. The sequence continues at coordinate 953,134 of JBBPBS010000451.1, forward strand.
TCATTATGATTTGTTGGATCCTTCAAGGACAAAAACTCATGTTGGTTGTTCTTACTTCTTAACCATATTTGATGATTATTATAGGAAATTATGGATCTATGTCATTAAAAGAATGGCATATGCAAATTGGAACTCAAAAGGAATCTAAGTTGAAATGTTTAAGAACTAACAATGGTCTATAGTATCTTTCGGAGCAGTTTAATAAGTATTGCAGGGACCTAGGTATTCAAAGACATAGAACAGTTGCAGGCACCCCTTGACAAAGTGGCATTGCTGAAAGGATGAACAATATAATCTTGGAAATGGTCAAATATATGATCTTAAGTGCAGGGCTGCCTAAAACATTATGGGGAGAAGCTGTAATAACAATAGTGTATTTGATCAATAGATGTCCTTCATCAACTATTGGATTTAAGACATCAATTGAGATGTGGAATGGAAAACCAACTGACTACTCAAATATGAAGGTATTTGGTTCTTTAGCATTTTCTCACATAAGGCAAGATAAATTGGATCCTAGAGCAATCAAATGTGTCTTCATTTGATATCCTAAAGGATTAAAAGGTTACAAGTTGTGGAGAATTGACCAAGGTGTGCCTAAGTGCATCATATAAAGAGATGTAGTGTTTGATGAAACAAGAATGCCCATGATTGGTAAGGAACATTCTCTGTTTTAGTTCTGCATAAACGAAGAACATTCTCTATTTCAGTGCTCCAGAAACAAAGAATAGAGCAGAAACGCAGAATATTCTCCATTTAATAGAGCTTCAAACAAAAATGATGAGAGTATTCCAATTGAAGTGGATCCATCTGAATATCAAGAGATTAATCATGAAGACATAACTAATACATCACTTGATGATAATGCTGCAACATAAATAGATTTGGCCAATTACAACTTGGTCAGGGATATAGAAAAAAGGGTCATCAAGCCTCCAATCAGATATGGTGAAGCAGATTTAATTTGTTATGCTTTAAGTGTTGTTGAAGATCTTCAAAGAGATGAACCAAGCAACTACAGTGAAGGCATTAATAGTGAAGGCAAAGAAGCTTGGATGACAACTATGAACGAAGATATGCAATTACTAGAAATGAATCAAACTTGGATTATGGTTAACATTCCTAAGAGTCAAAGGGTAATTGGATCAAAATGGGTGTTCAAGAGAAACGAAGGCATTCAAGGTAAAGAGAAGATAAGGTTCAAAGCAAGATTATTTGTAAGGGGATTTTCTCAGTTTGAAAGAATTGATTTCAATGAAGTATTTTCACTTGTTGTAAAACATTGTTCAATTAGAATTTTGCTTTCAACTGTAACTCAACAAGACTTGGAATTAGAGCAGCTGGATGTCAAAATAGTATTTCTACATGGCGATCTGGATGAAACCATTTATATGCAACAACTTGAAGGATTCCCTAAAGGCAGTAATAAAATTTCTATTCTTAAAAAGTCATTGTATGGCCTAAAGCAAAGTCCTAGACAATGGTACATGATGTTTGATGATTTCATGATAAGAGCTGTTTTCCAAAGATGTAGTTTTGACAACTGCGTTTACATTTTGAAAGAGGAAATTCAAGAATATTATCCAGCTCAAGAACTTTCTCTAGTTTTTCAAGAAAGTCAAGAATGTTTTCCAACTTACCTATTACTCTATATGGATGATATTCTTCTTGCAAGCTCAAGTAAAGACCAGATTATGAGGCTCAAAGTGGATCTTAATATGAGTTTGAGATTAAAGAACTTGGAGAGGCAAAAAGGATATTAGGAATGGATACATAAAGAAATAGAATAGCGGGCGAACTATTTTTTTCTCAAGCTGCCTACTTGAAGAAAGTTGTCACTAAATATAGAATGCATAAGGCAAGATAAATTCTTTATGCAAGACTCACCTAAGACTAGCGAGGAAAGACAAAGAATGAGTACATTCCTTATGCTTGTTGTAAGACCCATAGTTTTTAAATCCTAAATTATACAATTTTAGGGTATCTTGTGTGGAAATTCTTAGGCTGTTAGCCCAATTTTTGGTATTGAGTGAGTTAAATGCCAAAAATATATTTTTGGAAATTGGATTAAAATTATTTGTCGAAAAATAATTTATTTAGGTTACAATGAATATAATACCAGACAATTTTGTTAAAATATCTCGGGTTGCTGAAAATTTTATATGTCAATTGAGTTGCGACGAGAGTAGATATGTTTAACAAAAAGTGGTTTGGAGAGGTTAGGGGTGAAATGGTAATATTAATAAATATCTAGATATTTTTGGATATTTGTTAAGTTATAATTAATATATATATATATATATATATATGTTTGTTTGGAGGGAAAAAGAAAAGAGTTAGAAAAGAAAGAAAAGGAAATAGAAAGAAAGGAAAATAGAAGGAAGGAAAAGCAAAAGAAAATAGAACTCTTCTCCTTTCTCTCCCTGCCTCGCACTCATCTTCCTCCTTCCTCCATTTTTATTCATCTTTTGCTTTCTTTTCCTTATTTTAGTTCCAGAAAAGAAACCCAAGGCTAGTGGGTAAGAAAGCAAGAATATCTCAGCTTCATACTTCCTCTTTGGTGTGAAAACGAAGAGAGACGGCGTTAGGGATTTTAAAACCGTCAAACACAAACTTTCACGATTCGTCTAGATCTAATCTTCGTCTCGCAAAGAGATAGAAGGGAAAGTTGTTCACCTCCACTCTACAGTGCTAGTGAACTAACTTTGGAAGCGACGTCGCGAGCGAAGATTTTATCGGATTTACTCGCGGTACCGTAATCGCACGTTTAAGCTAACGTGAAGGTAAGGGCTCCTTCCAAACTTTTAGTTTGCATTTAGGGACTTATCTGTGGTTGTGTGGAAAAGAATTTTGTTACGTTTGAAGTGTTGATTTGGGGGAAAATGAATCTAAGGCTTTTATGGGTAAAATCTTAGAGTTAGGTTTTGGTGATATTGATGAGTGTTTTGTGGAAAATGAATTTAACTCATTATTGTATGATTTTGAGGAAATGAGATTTGATGTGTTTGAGTGGTATGTGGTGATGATTTGTGTTCGTTGTATTTGATGTGTTCTTAATTGATACTTATGAAATTTGAGATGTGTTTGGTTGGATTTTGTGAAAAAATGAATTGATATGATTTGGTGTGAATTGTGGATTGGATTTGATAAAATGTTTGAGTTTGTTTTGTGTGGAATTTGAAAACCATTATAGTTAAACGAGTATTAAGAATGGGGAATCTCTTAATGTCTACGTTGACTTAATGTTGTCGTGAAAACCATTAGAGTTAAACGAGTATTAAAAATAGGGAATATTTTAATATCTTTGTTTACTTAATGTTTGTTGTGAAAATCGTTTAAGTTAAATGAGTATTAAGAATGGGGAATCTCTTAATATCCTTGTTTACTTAATATTTGTCGTGAAAACCATTAGAGTTAAACGAGTATTAAAAATGAGGAATCTTTTAATATCTATGTTTACTTAATGTTGCAATGAAAATCGTTAGAGTTAAATGAGTATTAGAAATGAGGAATCTTTTAATATCTCTATTTACTTAACGATTATTGTGAAAATTGTTAGAGTTAAATGAGTATTAAAAATGGGGAATCTTTTAATATATGCATTTGCTTAACGGTTGTTGTGGATGGAGTCAGAGTATGCTCATGCATTTTCATGTTCTTTGTAAATCGTGCAGACCCGTGATAGGTGGCACCTTGATAAATAGTACTTTGGCCTGTGATTGGAGGTACATTTATGATTTACATTTTTGTAAATTGTGCAGTCCTATGATAGGTGGCACCTTGGTCAATAGTACTTTGGCCCGTGATAGGCGGTACATTTAAGATTTATGTTTTTTTGTAAATTGTGCAGAATCGTGACAGGTGGCACCTCAGTAAAAAAGTACTTTGGCCTGTGATAGGCGGTACATTTACGATTTACGTTTCCTTTTAGTAAACCGTGCAGACCCGTGATAGATGGCACCTAGGTAAACGGTACGGGCCCGTGATAGGCAGTACGTTTATGGTTTACGCTTTTTAGTAAATCGTGCAGACTCGTGATAGGTTGCACCACGGTAATTGGTACTTCGGCCTGCGATAGGCGGTACAATTATGATTTACGGCCCTTCGAGGAGGGTTTTGGTTTGGAATTTCGAGTCCATGCATATTGGCATATACGCATTGCATTAGGGTGCTTGGCACACGAGTCATGTGTGATTCAAGATTATGATTGAGTGTTTGAACTTGAGATGTTGTGGTAATTGCGTTGTAATTGCTAAGTGTTATGTTTTGAAATTGTGTGTAAGTGTCATTGATTGCAAAACTATTTCGAAGCTCATGATGTCGTAGTGATTGTGTTATAAGTGCTAAGTGTTATGTTTTGGAATTACACCATTGTGTGTAATGGGGATCGATTCAATTATGTAGTTTTGGAAATACTTTAGGAAAATCGATTTCCCAATCGATTCTGTTAAAAGATATTAAACACAATCGATTTGGCAAGTTACAGGGGCTCAACAATTTAAGAAATCGTTTTGCCAAGTTGCAGGGGCTCAGCTACTTAAGAAAATTGATTTCCCAACTAATTTCCCAATCTATTGATTTAAACCCAGAATACAGTTTTTGCTAAATACTTTTAGGAAATCGATTTCCCCAATCGATTTGCTTAGTAAAAACTTTTATTCTGAGTCAGACAATCGATTGCTCAGGTGATTCATCCTTTGGTTGGTCAGTTGATTTATTACTTGATTGTTTAAAAACCTTATTTGATTTCATTTTACTTGGCAAGTATGATATGAACGTTTAGCATATGGAAAACCCTTTAAGGTGCATGCTAAGTTGAAAAGTTATTTTGTACATTTAAAAACTTAAATGTTATGTGTTAATTATTAATTTCGGTTGGTGACCCTTTACACCTATTGTGGAAATATGGGCTTTGCCCTCAGATGAGAGCCAGGTTAATCCTACCGGTTCATGTGGATGGGGATGTAGATGGAAACACCTGACTGGAGCTATGTTAGGGGGATCTTGCGGGGCGCATGAAGATCACTCAGGGTGTATAGTTTTTTTTGTAGAATGATCATATTAGGTTGACGTATAGGGACTAGATGTCTTTTTTTTGAATTGTGTTTATTTTAAATAGGAAGACTGTACCTATACTAATTTTGTCAACATGACATTGTATTTTCGATGGGTTCCATGTACCACTTTTTGATGTGTAAATACTTTGGATTCATATTTCAAAAACTTTTCCGCTGCTTGTAAATTATATTGACTTAATTGTCATGGCGTTATGACTTAAACATTTATCCAAAGGTATTTTCCCTCATTTATTTCTTTGTTTTATGAATTTGTTTTGAAAAAAAAAACACACTCTCGCTTTGAAAATCGGGGTGTTACATTGTGGTATCAGAGCTTTGGTTTTGGATTTCTTTGGGGCTGTGGAGTTTTGGTTATAGACTTTAGGTCAACCTGTAGTTTTGGAGTCGTTAGGTCAACCAAGCAGACTTTAGGTCAACCAAGCAGACTTGAAACAAATCATGACGGCATGGAATTTATAAAATGGTTCAAGGACACAAAAGCTATGTGTTGGTGTAAACTCGAAGATGATGAGTATGGATGGATTAACATTAGACTAACAAGGGATTTCAAGTAAAGATCTAAGTTGAGGACTTTTGTTAAGAAAAGTATTAGATGTTTTCCTGGTAGATTTCAGGATGAAACTGGATGAAGTTTGACAACTGTCAAGGAGATGTGAACATCATGGAATTATTGAGAAGATAAGGCTTCCATTTGGAATAACATTTGGTGCTTAGGTGTCAATGAAAGAGACTAGTATTGAAGAAGGGAGCGTTGCACATTAGGAGTAAATACTCCTTTGGTTAGATAAAATACGCTTTAAGGAATAGTCGATACCTTGAGGGATAAAGTCAAGCATTCGAGTTAGACTAGATTCGCAACATGGATTATTAAGTATGAATCTGATGACGAGTATAGGAGTGAGACTATATATTTTGTTGATAAGTGACAAATCTCTTTGTGGTTTAGGAGATACTAAGTATGGATAGTGACATTGGATAAAACTATAGACACGTAAGTGTGAATTTTGAGCGATGTTCGGCAAAACATAATGAGTTAAGCCTTGATGTATTGAACTCTATGTTACCATTAAGTGGAGTTTGAAGTATCGTCGAGTATGAGAATACTTCGAAATTTCGGTAATATAAGTTTTGAGTCTATTAACGGATGAAAATCACTAAGAGGACGTTAATATTTTGATAGGTTGGAAGGATTATTTGAGATTTGATTTGGGACATAAGATGGCTGATTTTTTTTAGTTGATGATTTCAAATCCACAAGGTTGGATGGAGGACCAAGTAATGCTGAAAACTTTCATAATGGAAGGAGTTGAGGCAGGCAAGTGATAAATAATTCATGTTAAGGATGGAAGTGTTTGGAGATTTTGAGGATCAAATTTTAGTATCCTATTAAATGATAGAAAGTGAAAAACAAGAGATGTACTGAATGATTTATGATTTAGTTATTGGTCTTGGGAAATTGTAAGACCCATAATTTTAAATTACACTTTATGTATTTTAGTGTATTTTGGGTATTGAACTCAGGAGCTTTTTAGCCAAGTTATTAATGTTTTGGGAGTTTAAATGACCAAAAAGATATTTTGATGCCTGATTAGAATTACTCGTCGATGAATAAATTAAATTAACTACGGTGAATCTTTTACGAAGAATTTAATGCGTTATGGTGAAATGGTAATTTAACAAATAGCTAGATATTTTGAGATATTTGTTAAAAGTAATTAAAATATATATATATATATATATATATATATATATATATATATATATTTGGGGAGAAAAAAAAAGGATTTAGAAAAAGAAAGGAAGGAAAAAGGAAGAAAGGAAAACTGAAAACATTTTCCATCTCCTTCCTCTCACAGTCTCGCGCGCTCATCTCCCTCTTTTCCTCCATTTTTATTCATTTTTTTTCATTTTCTTTGCTTCCTGTTGATCAAGAATAGAAACCCAAGGCTGGGTGGGTGATAGGACAAGGATTTCTCAACTTCACTCTCCCTCGTTGATTCGAAAACAAAGAAAAATGGTGTTAGGGGTTTTAAAACCGTCAAACACAAACCTCCCCGTTTCATCTAGATCTAAGCTTCGTTTCGCAAAGAGATAGAAGGGAAAGTTGTTCACTACCACGCTACGGTGCTAGGGAACCAACTTTGGAAGCGACGTTGCGAGCGGAGATTTTACCGGATTTACTCGCGGTACCGTAATCGCCCGTTACAACTAACTGATAAGAACACTACGGTTGACTTAGTTATAAGACTAAAGAAAAATCTAGGATTTGTGAATAATGGAGAAATTTAGGAGTCCTCGACTGTAGTGATTATTTTGTGCTCAGTGTGTTGGTGTTATACTTAGTGTTTCGATTTGGTACCAAATGGATGTTTTGTACCAAGTGGATGCAAATGAGGCTATGTGACATAGCTATGGGAAATTGTGCTTCGTCGACAGGATCAAAGTTATAGGAAAATAAGGGAAACTCAATGGAATTTGAGAAAATTGTTGACTGCTTGTACATTAGGACAACCTCAGTTGTAAGTCACAAGGAGCGCTATTACAGTTTGGTTAAGATAGTCTAAGCCACCATCATGGTTGTTGGCTATTTATTGACAAATTGAGGAACTGATCATCCTTAATCTCTTGTTGATAGTAGACAAAATCATGTTGAATGGAACGGACGAGCCTTACCGACAATGGATGTGTGAGAAGTTATTAAGCACCCTATGAAAAGGGGTGGGCAACAATTTCTTCGAGAAGGCCGGGTGAAACAAGTTGTGACTTGTATGTTGAATTTGAGTACAAACCTAGTGTGGATTGTTACTCGTACTTTAAGTTTCGAGGACGAAACTAATTTTAGGGGGGTAGTAATGTAAGACCCATAGTTTTTAAATCCTAAATTATACAATTTTAGGGTATTTTGTGTGGAAATTCTTAGGCTGTTAGCCCAGTTTTTGGTATTGAGTGAGTTAAATGCCAAAAATATATTTTTGGAAATTGGATTAAAATTATTTATCGGAAAATAATTTATTTAGGCTACGATGAATATAATACCGGACAATTTTGTTAAAATATCTTGGGTTGCTGAAAATTGTATATGTCAATTGAGTTGCGACGAGAGTAAATATGTTTAACAAAAAGTGGTTTGGAGAGGTTAGGGGTGAAATAGTAATTTTAATAAATATCTAGATATTGTGGGATATTTGTTAAGTTATAATTAATATATATATATATATGTTTGTTTGGAGGGAAAAAGAAAAGAGTTAGAAAAGAAAGAAAAGGAAATAGAAAGAAAGGAAAATAGAAGGAAGGAAAAACAAAAGAAAACATAACTCTTCTCCTCTCTCTCCCTGCCTCGCGCTCATCTTCCTCCTTCCTCCATTTTTATTCATCTTTTGCTTTCTTAAGTTACAGGGGCTCAACTATTAACGAAATCGATTTGGCAAGTTACAGGGGTTCAACTATTTAAGAAATCGATTTGCCAAGTTGCAGGGGCTCAGCTACTTAAGAAAATCGATTTTCCAATCGATTTCCCAATCGATTGATTTAAACCCAGAATACAGTTTTCGCTAAAAACTTTTAGGAAATCGATTTCCCAATCGATTTGCTTAGTAAAAACTTTTATTCTGAGTCAGAAATTGATTGCTCAGTTGATTCATCCTTTGATTGGTCAGTTGATTTATTACTTGATTGTTTAAAAACCTTATTTGATTTCATTTTACTTGGCAAGTATGATATGAACGTTTAGCATATGGAAAACCCTTTAAGGTGCATGCTAAGTTGAAAAGTTATTTTGTGCATTTAAAAACTTAAATGTTATGTGTTAATTGTTAATTTCGGTTGGTGACCCTTTACACCTAATGTGGAAATCTGGGCTTTGCCCTCAGATGAGAGCCATGTTAATCCTATCGGTTCGTACCCTGTGGATGGGGATGTAGATGGAAACACCTGACTGGAGCTATGTTAGGGGGATCTTGCAGGGCGCGTGAAGATCACTCAGGGTGTAGATCATATTAGGCTGACGTATAGGGACTAGATGTCTTTCTTTTGAATTGTGTTTATTTTAAATTGGAAGACTGTACCTATACTAATTGTGTCAGCATTACATTGTATTTTCGATGGGTTCCATGTACCACTTTTTGATGTGTAAATACTTTGGATTCATATTTCAAAATTTTTCCGCTGCTTGTAAATTATATTGACTTAATTGTCATGGCGTTATGACTTAAACATTTATCCAAAGGTATTTTCCCTCATTTATTTCTTTGTTTTATGAATTTTTTGTGAAAAAAAATACACTCTCGCTTTGAAAATCGGGGTGTTACACTTGTGGAGTTGGCAGCATAATGTATGGAATGATCTGTAGTAGGCCATATTTCGCTTATGTTGTCAGCACATTTATGGCTGATCTTGGAGCGTTGCATTGATCAACAATCAAGTGGATTATGAGATACTTAAATGGCTCATTGACAATAGGTTTAAAGTTCAAAAAGACTCATCATGACATAGAACCAATCAAAGGATATGTGGACTCGGATTATGCTGGAAACATGGACATTAGAAAATCAATTTATGGTTATGTTTTCACTCTATATGAGACTGCTGTAAGTTGGAGAGCAATTACACAATCAATGGTAGCACTTTCTACAACTCAAGTTGAATTCATTGTGCTTACTGAAGGTGTTAAAGAAGCTTTATGAATGAAAGGACTTATTGGTGAACTAGGAATAAATCAGAATTGTGTTTCAATTTATTGTGATAGTCAAAGTGCTATACACTTATCCAAACATCAAGTGTATCATAATAAGTCTAAACACATTGATGATAAGAATCACTTCATAAGAGATATGATTGATTCAAAGCAGGTTTTAGTTGAGAATATTGCAACAGAGGAAAACCAAGCTGATGCATTCACCAAATCACTTTCACAAGCTATGTTCAAGCATTGCTTGGATATAGTTGGCTTTGACGAAGAGTAAAGTTGAAGTAATGGCAGCAAGGTCCACGATTGAATTATTTTGATATTGAGTCAAGGTGGAGAATTGTGAAAGTGTGTCTCGAATCAGTTACAACTTGGAATTAGTTAGTTAGTTATAATTAAATTTAGTTAAGACATTGTTAATTATAATTAGTTAAGAAGTTTGTCAGTAAATACTATAGCTGAAAATGCATTGTGTAAGTTGTAATGTGTTGTTGCAAGAGATATAATTGATGATTGAGAGAAAGACATATGCAATTCAAGATTCATAGAAATTCAGAGAAAGAAGGTTAAGGGAGAAAAAGGAGATTGAGTGAAAAGACTAGTATTGTTGGTTAAGAAACAGTGATAGATACTAGGAGATCAATCATGAGAAGATCTTAATCTTATAAAGTTCAATTAACAATAATGGATTAATCTTGTTTTCTTGTCTGTGATGTAGGTCTCATCAATTGAGACTGAACACGTAAATTCTCACTACACGAAAAATAGTATTTTACACCGTTTTTTTAGTCATTTATAGTGGTTTTTTTTTTTTTAAAATTAAACGTTATAGTATCTAGCGATTTAAAAAGATACAACATCGCTCTTTAAAATATAAAAGCGATGTAAATCCCTTCTAAAAATGCGCTGCTTGTTGTACTAGATTTACAACGCTTTTTCAAAAAAGGCTCTGTAATAGGTGCATTCTTATGCATATTTTACAGTGCTTTTTTTTTTAAAAAAAACGTTGTAATAGGTGCATTCTTATGTATGTTTTACAGGGTTTTTTTTTTTCAAAAAAAGCGCTATAATATGTGCATTCTTATGCACGTTTTATAGCGCTTTTCAAAAAAATGTTGTAATAGGTGCATTCTTATTCTATTTTTATTAAAAAGCGCTGTAAAATAAGTATATTAAGAAAGCAATATCCTAGATAAGCAGAACAACAACATAGAGTCCTTCCAATATTATAACAACTAGCAGATTACAAAATTCAATACTTGAGTAGCAAATTATAAAACACTATCATTGAGTCCTTTCAATATTATAACAATTAGTAGATTACAAAATTCAGCACTTGAGTAGCAAATTATAAGATACTATCATTGAGTCCTTCCAATATTATAACAACTAGCATATTACAAAATTCAGCACCTGAGTAGCAAATTATAAAACAATAATATTGAGTCCTTCCAATATTATAACAACTAGTAGATGGCGAAATTCAGTACTTGAATAACAAATTATAAAACAACAACTAATCACTTGAGTTACTATGAATCTTTACTATAAATCACTCTACGAAATACTAAAAAAATTAATTCATCATACTAAAAAAAATTATGTCACTATATAGAGTCAATTAAAGCTCAAAACTTACAATCACTCTTCCAGCCTTTTCATTGACATTAAGTGATCCATCTCTACGAGTACAAGTTTCAACATAAATCTCTTCACGTCTAGGTACCACTCATTTGCTCTTTTTTTTTTTTATGTAAACTCAAACAAACAAGTTAAATGTATTTTATTTTTTAATTACAATTCACCCCATGAACATCTTCGAACTTAGTATGATTTTTTCTATTAATTTGACTTAGCATGATTTTGTTTTAACAAATTCTAGAATAAACTCTAACTCTCAATCAAACTCGCTAAAATTCAAAATTAATCCCTAAAATGAACCCTAACTCTAAACCAAACACGCGAAAATTCAAAATCACAAAGAAAATACATATAACTAAGCAAATATTTCAAATATATATTTAATATGAAGTTTAAAGTAACATAAAAAAAAATCTAAATTAACCGGTGATGCAAGAAAGGTGGTCAAACGGTCAGGTCACACTGTTGTCGTGGATGTGGTGCGATAACGGTGGTCGCGAGTCAGAATTAGGCTGCAATTTCTTGGGAAGGAAAAATCGACAAGAAAAAAGTTGAAAAAGTTCAATTAGGCTGCAATTTAATGGGAAAAATCTTCAAACTTAAAAACAACAAGCTAAGAAATTCATTAGTTCATTTACTACCCATGAAGAATAGTAACAAAACACATCAAAACGAATCAAAAGGGTCACCAAATCATGACCCAAAAGTTCCATCAAGAAAAAGCATCTCAAGAACCTCAATTCAATTACAACAGAACCAAACAAATTTAGATGATTTTACAAAGAATGATAGCTATAACAGTCCAAGAACAAGTGTTACTAAGAATAACAAAGAATTGAATTCTATTTCAACAAATGATGCTTGTGGTCGATGATGTGGACTAAATTTTGTTTCAACAAAGAATTGAATTATGTTTCAACAATTTCTAGAATAAACCCTAACTCTCAATCAAACTTGCTAAAATTCAAAATTAATCCCTAAAATGAACCCTATAACTCTAAATCAAATACACGAAAATTCAAAATAACACAGAAAATACATATAACTAAGCAAATGTTTCAAATATATATATTTTATATGAAGTTTAAACTAACATAAAAATAACAGAAATCTAAATTAACCGGTGATGCGAGAAAGGTGGTAACACGGTCAGGTCACGCTGTCGTCATGGATATGGTGCGATAATGGTGGTCGCGAGTTAGAATGTTTGTCGAGGTGAAGGCGATGAAGGCAAGAGGGCAAAGGTGAGAAAGTGATAAATTAGGGTTTGAGACTGATGAAGGTGAGAAGGCAACAGATTGGAGTTCGAGATTGATCGATGACGAGAAGGAGAAAGCAACGGATTGGTGCTCGAGATTGAGAGTTTAGGGATTTAACGTTTTGACAAACTGGTTTTGGATGAAAGATGAGAAGGGGTTTAACGTGTTCTCGGTAGAGGGGAGAGAAGAAAACTAATGTTTTGGTTCAATACTAATTTACTTTTTGGCTCCATTCAAATTTTGAATGATTTTATGGCGCTTGTATAGTAAGCGCTCTAATAGGTTCTTTAATTATGTGAAAGCGCAAGTCTTTTATAGCGCTCTAATAGGTTATTTAATTATGTGAAAGCGAAAATCTTATATAGCGCTTGTACAAAAAACGCTTTAAAAGCTATGTAACATAAGGTGGGAGCGCTATATTTTACAACCCTTGTATTTAGAGCGCTCCAAAAGCGCTGTAAAACATTATATGAGGGTGCTTCAGTTTACAGCGCTTTTGAAAAGGCGCTGTAAAAGTCTTGTAAACATTATGTGCAAGCGCTATGTGACCCCATATGACCCTACAACAGCGCTTGTCAAAAAAGCGTTATTGTATCCTCTGTTATATTTAAAATACTATACAACAACTCTTGTATTTAATAAGCACTATAAAAGGCGTGCTATATAATTTTATTTTTGACATAGTGTCTAGGTGTTATTCTTCTTCGATCTCTCTTTAATTTTCATTTACTTCGATTTTGAAAACTGCAGAAAGGAGAACGTTAAACAGTCTCCGTTTTCTGATTTTCTGTTTGTTCAAGAACGTTTTAGTTTTCGGTTTTTTTCTCTGCAATTGTTTGTCTTCTATTTTGTTGGTTAATTCTTGTTGTAGATCCTAATGTAATTTAAAAATACCAATTGAAAAATAACAAAATGCTAGAAAAACATATGGAAATACAATCAAAATAGAAAACATAGACAAGCAAAGTTCGTAAACAACTAATTAAGAAACAAAACATTAACACACACATTCCAAGCACACATTGAGCATAAACAAAATAGATAATTAACATTCACACAAACACGCATTCAGTTAAACTACTCAAAATCTATTAATGAACTACCGATACTAAAATAGAAAGAATTCTAATTGAAGGATAAAGAAATAATTTCATTAAAAAAAATTACAACCACTAATGGAACGTAAAATAAAAACTACTATACTAAATGACCCTAAAATCTTCTAAACACTCGTCTGAAGTGTTTTGCAGCGTCTTCCATTTGTCTGGTGAGAACGTTCAATTTATGTTTAAGTTTTTGAAGAGCGATAAAGAGACAAGTAGAGGAATCAATATAAATAGTATAAAGAGCAATGTGGTTTTTTCTTTCCCTTATCACTTTGCATGATTTTTCTTTCCAGATGATTCATGTCTTTGCTTTATTTTTACATTCATTAATCTTTCAGTAAGCAACTCATATCCCCCACAAGACATTAGGTGAGGGTATTTATTATGAGATTGGATCACTTGTGCCTTCTTTTGTTTCTCCTATTATAAGTAATGTACCAATTAAATGTAATGCTAGAAATAAATTATTAAAATAAATTAAATTATAAATCTTGCTAACCACAAAGGAAGGATCCTGCCGCTTCTGAACAAACGCCTTCCATATGTCCTTATAAAGATAAGTATATGCCTCAAGAGGAGACTTGCGACTCAAATTTCCACGATTTAAATATCTAGATCCTAGACTAGTTATGTAAATTAATTACATGTTCTAGAAGAAGCTATGGTTATGCAAGAGGAGATTTTTGGGCCAATAATGCCAATTATCACAGTGACTAATATATCATAACAGAAAGTACATTTAGGACTTGTTGCCAAGGAATATGACTATGTAGGAATGTCAGTGTTCAAAAAGGAAATTTTCTAACTGCAGGCTTTAAATATATAATCACTATGTTACTATGTACTTTTTCATCAACCAATTATTTGTAACCAAATTTGCAATAGATAAATTATATATCAGGAAGGACTTGATATGTTTATTATATTTAACAGTACGCTAAGTCTTTATATCTTTCCCTAACATTCTTTTTTTGTGGGTACACAACATAGAAGATAGCTTCGGTATAATAAAATCAAGACCAAAACCTCTCGCTGCATATCTCTTCACAAACAATATTGAGCAGTTGAAGAAGGATTATATGGATAACATATCTGTTGCAAATTAATGTATACATGAAAATTAACAATGTTGTCATACATGTAGATATTCTCTTTCTAAAATTAATTTATACATGAAAATTTATTGAATTCCAACATTTTCTTCAAAAATATTATGATCCCATTTTCATAAATCTATTGTTTTATTGAGAGATTTTATGATGTCGAGAGTAAATCAATTTCACACTAACATCCAATGAGAAACATTTATTTGTTCATGTAATACCCTCAATTTCAAAATGTAGATACAAAATGAGATGATAAGAGTAAATAATTATATTTTCATTAGATATTAATGTAAAACTGATTTACATTTACAATGCATATCTTTTAAGTCTGACTGATATAATAATGTTGACTTGGATCAATAATAAGTAGTGCTATTGGTTTTCTTATTCTACTAGTACAAATAATCCCTTAATATTTCATGAAAGATAGAAACACATGCAGGAATAGTATGAATCTTAGATTCTCAAGACTTTACTACCTAAATTTTGTATGGCTAGCATGCATGATGGCATTAGAGTGACATTTACAACTCAATGTTGGTGCAGGTTGCAACTCGAGGTTTGCCTTTTGGAGGAGTTGAAGAGAGTGTAATGGGTTGTTACCATGGAAAGTTCTCTTTTGATAGTTTCAACCATAAGAACTCAGTTTTGTATAAAAGTTTTGATGCAGATCCTTCCATAAGGTACCCACCATATACACCTCAGAAGGAAAAATTGTTGAGGGCCATTTTAGGTGGCAATATTTTTGACATAATTCTTGCTTCATTTGGATGGTCTAAATAGCACAGGTTGTATAAGATACAATGTTAGTTATTTCGACTAATTAGATGAATTAATTGTTAATTAAACTAATTAGTGCGGTTAGACTAATTAGTATGTGACTAATATTGTTTGTAATATGTTGGTTAAAACTTAAGAGTATTTAAGTATTGATATAAAAAAAAATGTAGATAAAAATATAGATTCACAGTAAGCAATGAATATATATTATGGGATATGGCCAGAAGCAACAAGTTTTTCAGACAAGGGAATGGATCCTATACCACTGGGTTGGAAAAGCACTTGCATGAATTCAAAAGACTTCAACTCATCCCATTGCAACAGGTAAATAACTTTTCACACTCAAAAGCATTTAGTAAAAAACATAGATTAATTTAGTGTTATACGAATGTGCATTTCCAAACATTGATCATTTGAAAATATTTTTCATGTCTAAAATTTATGAGAAGGGTTTTACCCAAAATATTAGGTGTTACAACTTATATCACCAACATATATATTAAATTGTTTTGCACAAAATATTTCCACCATCCATTTAAATAATCTGCACGAATACATTATAATAGTAGATATATTTTATAGTTTCAAACATAAGAGTATGAACACATTAAGCAACAACCAACATAAATCACAAACACATAGCATGCAGTTTTAAAGGATGATTGAAAATTGGGGTAACTACTGCTACTCAAATTTCTCCATCACTTTTATAGTTTTTTAGGCATCATTTATGTAGAAATTTCTCCTTCAAATTTCTCCATCAATTAAAAATTAATAATAAGAATAATTAACAATGAAATAATTTTAGATTGTTGAGTAACAAACAAGAGTTATTAGAAAATTACCGGAGAAAGCAACAAACACTTCTCGATAGTGAAAGAAATTGACACTTCTCGACGGAAATGCTCCTTGATAGATGGAAGAGGAAGACAAAGAAAACTCGTCGTTAGTGCTGAAGTAGAAATGTAACACCCCGATTTTCAAAGCGAGGGTGTATTTTTTTTTCAAAACAAATTAAAATAAAATAGAGAAATAAATAAGGTAACACCTTTGGATAAATAATTAAGTCATTATAATTTACAAGCAGCCGAAAAGTTTCTCGAAATATGAATTCGAAATATTTACATATCAAAAGTGGTACATGTAATCCTATTGAAAATAACATGTCATGCTGACAATATTAGTAAAGGTACAGTCTTCCAGTTTAAAATAAACACAATACAAAAGAAAGACATTTGTTCCCTCTATGTCAACCTACTCTGATCATTCTACCAAAGACTATACACCCTGAGTGATCTCCACGCGCCTCGTGAAATCCTCCTAACATAGCTCCAGTCAAGCATCCCCATCTACATTCCCATCCGTAGGGTACGAACCGGAAGGACCGCCCTGACTCTCATCTGAGGGCAATGCCCAGATTTCCACAATAGTTGTAAAGGGTCACCAACCGAAATTAATAGTTAACACATAACATATAAGTTTTTAAATGCACAAATAACCTTTCCACTTAGCATGCACCTTAAAAGGGTTTCCATATGCTAAACATGCATAAACAAAGTTGAAAATTGATGTTTTTAACAAAACAACATTGTTGTATTCGAATACAACATCTCTATATTCGAATACAAGGCTGTTTCAGCATTCAGCAACAAAAACAACATGCCTGTATTCGAATACAACAGTCTGTATTCGACTACACAACAAGTCACTAGCAAAACAGCATGTCTGTATTCGAATACATCTTCCTGTATTCGAATACACAACAGACAGCAGCAGAAAAACAGCAAAATTCAGCATTTTTCATATTTTTAAAGGGTATCGAAACCAATCAACACTTACACACAAATCCAAACAATTATACTTAACAATTATTGCGCAAACACTACGACATCTTGAGTTTTGAAATGGTTTTGCAATCAATCACACTGACAAACAATTCCAAAAACATCCACACTTGGCAATTATAACAAAATCACCACGACAATTTAAGTTTCGAAAAGGTTTTGCAATCAACCACACTTACACGCAATTCCAAAACATAACACTTAGCATTTTCAACACAATCATAAACTTGAATCAAACACGACTCGCGTGCCAAGCACCCTAATGCAATGCGTATATGCCAAAATACATGGACTCGGAATTCCAAACCAAAACCCTCCTCGAAGGGTCGTAAATCATAATTGTACCGCCAAAGTACCAATTACCGAGGTGTTGGATATAAGTCCCTCTAATTTTAGTTTTGACATAATTAACAAACATACAATGTCTTGTGATTAAGCTAACTGTTTGAATCAAGTTGCATTTCAGGTAGAAAAACACACACACACTAAACATATGGACACAATGCTTGGAACGCATGGAATCAAGCTTGAAGTGAAGCATGTGCCGGAAAAAGTCGAAGTTGCTTATGTGTCTTTAGTGATTGTGTTTATTAGGCTTTAGACTTATCATACATGAGTTCATGCATAAGTGTTGCCAAGATAAAAATGTTTTTAAATTGAACTTAGTAAACAAAATCGATTGACTAATCAATTGACTAATCCATTGGGCAATCGATTGATTGACTCAGGAGTAAAGTTATCACTGATCTAATCGATTGGTAAAGCGATTCTGTGAAGGATAGCAGTGAAACTTGAACTCTGGGTGCAAAGCAATCGATTGGACAATCGATTCATGCATCAATTGAGAAATCGATTGTGTGAGTTACAAGGGCAAGTCACAAGTTTTTAAATCGATTGACAAATCGATTTCGAGCTTAAATTGTTTTTGACTTAACCACTGTAACATACCAATCGATTGGACAATCGATTGGAACATCAATTGATGAATCGATTGAATGAGACACATAGACAAATATCCTTAAACCAAATCGATTGACAAATCGATTGGACAAATTTTTTTCTAAGTCAGTAGCTCTGTGACAAATTCAATCGATTGAGACATCAATTGAATTTTATTTCTTGACATGCAAGACATATACTAATCGATTGACAAATCGATTGGGTATTGAAAATGTTTTATCATATATCAGAAACCAAGTTCCTAGTCAATTGGAACATCAATGATTTCAAATGGCTAAGTCCCAGTAACAATTCAAATCGATTGGTAAATCGATTGGAAATGAACAACTGGAACACTGGGACAAAACAAATCGATTGACGAATCGATTCGTGCAAATTTTTGAAGTCCCAGAGACCAGTCCAATCGATTGGAGTAATTGTTTCAGTTACAGACCAATTGCCAAATCGATTAAGAGGAAATATCAGTCGATTGTGGAATCAATTGTTTTGATCTCGTTGTTGGAACAAAACATTTGAAATCGATTACTCAATCGATGCTGATATGAACTTGTCTCAGTTTTCTGATTTATGAATTAAACCGATCGATTGGGAAATCGATTGATGCATATGTTTTCAAGATTCAAGAAAAACAAGAAACACGAGCATCAATTGGCAAATCGATTGGAGTGTTTCTATGCTTTATAAAATCGATTGACAAATCGATTTATATGTGTTTTTCTAAAACATATAAAAACTGTCTCAAAACTATTTTTCAAAAGAGGATGAACATAACTTTTGATTTGACATAGAATTTGAAACTTTCCAAAAACATAACCTTTGAGACCTTGAATATTTGATACACACAAGACTTTGAGAAAACTTAACTATTTGGCAAACACTTATAGTTTCAACATCATTGTGTGATTAAGTCGCTTTTGTTAGAAAGATCTTTTAATCTTCTTTGTTGTCATCTTTCTGTAAAATTACATAGAAACCAAATTGTGTAAAAATTCAGTATCTAAACTGGTGGTTACCGTTCGTTGATGCTTGTGATCATCAAGAAGGAACCTTATTGCGATCTTGTGTGAGTTTGCCGGAATAACTCAAGGGATGCAATGGATGTATCTTAGAATCAAGATAGTTGGATAAATAGGCTAGGAGCTAGCTGGACAATCTATAAAAGTACTATAGAAGATTCTTGTGAAAAAGGCTAAGATCAAGTTGATCTTGGGACTGGATGTAGGTTGTCTTACAAACGATCAAACCAGGATAAATTTCTGAGTATCATTCTTGTATCCCTTATCTTTTACTTAATAGTTTGATTGTTTAATATTGATACATGTTCCGTTTTGTCATTGCTAGATAAATTGAACATACATAATTCTTGCATTAGAAGTACTGCCATATACATAATTCTTGCATTAGAAGTCATATTTCCTTACACGAGGTGCCACCTATCACGGGTCAGCACGATCTACTAAAAAACGTAAATCGTAAACGTACCACCTATCACGGGTCAGTACTGTTTACCGAGGTGCCACCTATCACGGGTCAACACGATTTACTAAAAGAAAAAGCGTAAGTCGTAAATGTACCGCCTATCACAGGCCCAAGTACTATTTACCGAGGTACCACCTATCACGGGTCAGCACAACTTACCAAAAAGTAAATCGTAAAGGTACCACCTATCACGGGTCAGTACTGTTTACCGAAGTCCCACCTATCACGGGTCAGCATAATTTACCAAAATGAAATGCATGAGCATACACTGACTCCATCCACAACAATCGTTAAATAAATGCAGATATTAAAAGATTCCCCATTTTTAATACTCATTTAACTTAACCGATTTTCACCCCAAACATTAAGCAAACAGACATATTAAGAGATTCCCGATTCTTAATATTCTTTTAACTTAAGTGATTTTCAAGACAACATTAAGTAACCAAGACATTAAGAGATTCCTCATTCTTAATATCGAGTTAACTTAAATGATTTCCAAAAACAACATTAAGTAACCAAGACATTAAGAGATTCCCCATTCTTAATATCCAGTTAACTTAAATGATTTCCAAAACAACATTAAGTAACCAAGACATTAAGAGATTCCCCATTCTTAATATCCAGTTAACTTAAACGATTTTCACAATTACACATTAAGTAAACAAGACATTAAGAGATTCCCCATTCTTGATACTCGTTTAACTTAATGGTTTTCAAATTCCACACAAAACAACTCAAACATATTATCAAATTCAATCCACGATTCACACCAAAACATAACCATTCATTTCTCCATAAAATCGTTTTCACGACAACATTAAGTAAACGCAGACATTAAGAGATTCCCCATTCTTAATACTCGTTTAACTCTAATGGTTTTCAAATTCAACGCAAAACAACTCAAACATTTTATCAACTCCAATCATAAACATATCAAAATTTCATTTACTCAAAACATACACAAATGAGTTAAATTCATTTTCCCCAAATAAATACTTTAACCCTAACAAAATTATTTTCCACACAACCACAGATAAGTCCCTAAATGCAAACTAAAAGTTTGGAAGGAGCCCTTACCTTAATGTTAGCTTTAACGTGCGATTATGGTACCGCGAGTAAATCCGGTAAAATCTCTGTTCGCAACGTCGCTTCCAAAGTTGGTCCCCTAGCACCGTAGCGTGGAAGTGAGCAACTTTCCCTTCTATCTCTTCACAAAACGAAGCTTAGATCTAGATGAAACGGGGAGGTTTGTGTTTGATAGTTTTGCAATCTCTAACTCCGTTTTCGAATTCGGGAAGAAGGAAGAAGCTGGGAACTTGATCTTTCTCACCCACTAGCCTTGGGTTTCTATTCTTGAAGAAAAGAAAGCAAAGAAAGCAAAGAAAAGTATAACAATGGAGGAAGTAGGAAGCTGGCGCGAGAGACAGGGAGCGAGAGGAAATGTTTTTAGGTTTTCCTTTGGTTTTCCTTTCTTCCTTTTTCCTTCCTTTCATTTTCTTTGTATATATATATATATATATATATATATATATATATCAATTATAATTAATAAATATCTCAAAATTAGATATTTATTAAAATTACCATTTCACCCATCACTTCCCAAACCACTTTTTGTTAAAAATATCCACTCTTGTCGCAACTCAATTGACCGGTATTAAATCCTTCGTAACAGAAGTAAATTATTTCCCGACAAATAATTTTAATCCAATTTCCAAAAATATATTTTTGGCATTTAACTCAATATCAAAAACTGGGCTAACAGCCTAAGAAATTCCACACAAAATACCCTAAAATTGTATAACTTAGGATTTAAAATTACAGGTCTTACAAGAAAAATGTTGCACCGGACCAACTCGTCGTCGGCGATGAAGGCTGAAAGCTGTATGATTCACGATTCACGTTTTAACAGAAGTATGAAGGTTACATATGGAAGGATGAAAATTTTTCACGGGTAAGATGCACGTGTTTAATTTGTGGCTGGGTTTGATGAAGAACAAAGGTAGAATGATGAAAAATGGGTTTGGATTCGCGGGTGACTATTTTGTGGGTTTGCAGAACGAATGATAAAGAGGCAAAATGATAGGGTTCGCGCGCTTGATTTCTTATTCTTTGGTTAATTTAGGAATTTTGTTTTTAAAAGACTTGTTAGATCGGTCTAACAAAACATATCTAATAAAATTTGTAATAATAACAAATTTGCTACTTTTTTTTTTCTTGCATAGCTTTTTTTTTATATTTTTTATTTTTAATATGTATGTTAGATCAGTTCAATTAGAACAAATCTAATAAATTTTACTGTAATAATAAATTTACTACAATTTCTTATATTTTTTGTGTAGTTTTATTTTTTGTAATGTGACTGTTAGAACAGTTCAATTAGAACAAATCTAACAACGTTTACCATAATAACAAATTTGTTATCGTCTTGCTTATTCATTGGATGTATAACAACCGATCTAATATGGACGATATAACAAGGTTAAAATACACTAGTGCTAAAATTAAAAAAAAAAAATTAATGGCTCAAAGAGCATATACCAAATCTACTTTTGCAAAAAAAATCAAACATATTTGAACATTTACACCAAATCCGATGTCAAGGTAGTAACCAATAAAACTTATTTTCAAATAAAATGACTAATTAAAAATAGAAAATTAATTGGTAGCAGATTGTGATTTTTTGTGAGATCTAAAAAATATTAAATTGAAATAGCAAAGTATATTATATATAATGTACATTTAGATATTGGTTAACAATAGTTTTTGGTGGTCTAGAGTTTTGAATTTGGTACATGTGAAACGGTGCAAGTGGTAACCACTAGTCAGTTAAAATTATATCCATTAAATATAAACGTTATTTGTATATACCTTTCTACGAATTGAATGACTCGAATTAAGAGTTATATCTTTCTTCAAGTGACACATATCTTTCTATAAATTTTTGCCATTACTATTTACTTTGTCTCATCCAATTTTTATACGCTAAGTCATCTTCTCCTTTTCTAATGCATAAATGAAATATATGAATAATTCTTTTGTAACATACTATTGAAAGATATTCATGGTGTTAACATATTTGTTTTAAATATTAAGAATATAATAATTGAAAGCTGAAAAATATTGAGGCAGTTTTATAATTTCTTTTTCATATGCTACAATTTGTAGTTTATATATGACATCGTACAAAACGAATTTTTTAAAATAACTTATCTAAAAATAATAAAATTTTCAAAGCATTTTATATTTGCAAGTGTACTTTTCCCTTCACATATAACAAACAGGTAAATGCAATACAAATACATGATACAACCATTAATTCAAAGGGACCAATGCAAAGTTATCTGTTTTCAATATCAATTCAAATATATGCTAATGTTTTAATTGTAAAAACCAACTTAAAAGAAGAAAATACGAAGAGATGCAGCCCAATACAAATCAATGCCCAACACTCAAAATTAATAATCTTCCCAATACCTCGAATGGTCTTAAGACTGATTGATCCTGGTCAGGAGCAAATCAAAGGTGTGGTACCTACAAAGACTCCAACGATCAAGTTAGTTACGAATAGAAAATACTTTAGATGGTGAACAAGTTGTTATTGGAACATGTTGGTGGAGTCATTCGTTTAGTGCACAAATATTTGGCATACAAGAAGGAACCATGTTAGTAAAAAAGAGGTCTAATTTTAGATTGAGAATCATAAACCAAATGAAAAATTCAAATATATCAATTTAGATTCTTACCAAATGTAAATTTGAAGAAATAATCAAACAGAGAAATAAAATCATACCCACACCATTGACTAGAGTCACCAACACAAGACTTGACTTGTTGAGACAAAATCTCAATTTAATGTTTTGATGAAAACAAACAAAAAATTAATTAAGAATGTTAATTATGATACTAAATGTTATGTTAGTTTAACTTGTGCTTTTAAGTGTATTAATTTATAGATATGATTTAAACAAAGCAAAGAAATCAGCATAAAAAGGTAAGAAACTGAATAGACAAGACACTACTAGAAAAACTCATTTTATCTGCCATTTGAGCATCGGCCCCAACTCCGACGCTAGTTAGCGTCGGTGAAGAATGTTCTCCAGTTTCAAGAATGATCATCACAACTTCAAATGTGATACCTCACGACCTTCTCCCCCCCCTCTCCTTCTCCTCAAAGATCCTACTACCAATTGAGCTAGGGGCTCAATTGGTAATGGGATCTTTAAGGAGACGGTACTTATCCCCTAGGTACCATGCTCGAATCCCACGGAAGGAAAAAACTCGCCAGATTTCCAATTGAGGGAAAGGGGGGGGGGGAGCGAGAAGGTCGTGAGGTAGCATCGCTGGTAACGCTGGATGACCGAGGTGTTACAAGATTCAAAGAAACTACTCGAATCACAAAGAGAGAAGATCACTAATTAGCATGACCAAACAGATCTGAACCTTCTCCAGCTTGACTATCAACAATGAAGAACATTCTTGACAACATTTTGATCATTCTCCAGCATGTTGACATTAATTTCCAGCATGCTATCATCATTCTCTAGCATGTTAAACATCAATCTGCAAAAAGTTCTCATTCGTCTCCAGAATGATCAATATTCTCCAGAGTGATCAGATCAGTCTCCTAAATGTTCAAACCAGTCTCCATAATTTTCAACATCATTCTCCAGCAGATTTCATCATTCTCCCAATTGTTGTGGCAGAATCAAATATCTATATCGAAGAAATATCATTAACAAACATATTTGAGGTATAAAGGATCATTAACCATAAAAGAAATCGGATCAAGAACGAAGAAAATCGAACAGTCAAATAGATTTCACAAAGTGTTCGAAGACTGTAATTTTTTTGTTCATATATATATTGGTTTTGGTCAAAACAAATATAGCACTACCAACATCTCTTTTGACCATTATTAAAAGTCTTAAAAGCCTATCAAAGGACGACCAATGCTCAAGAAAAAATCAGAGTTTCATGTAGTAAGAAAATTCCTTACTCATTTCAATCATACTTGAATTTCTCTCACTCAAATCCATTGAATCAGTTCTGATTTTTCCCATTCGATTCTTATAATCATTCTCGTGTATTTTTCTTTCAACAAATTAGAACTCAAATAAGTGTTGAGCATTCTCAGATTCTAACAAAACAATCTCATAATTATTGTAAAACTCGAACTATAAGAGTTTAGTATAGTTTGGATAGATTGTAAGAAATCCTATCAAGGTTGATAGGTAACCTAATTGAACTCTTTTCTAGGTGGAAAGGTTTTAACTTTGTAACAGATTAAGGTTGATCTGGGCTAGGTCCTTTAAAACCAAGAAGGTTCTATATTTTAAACACTTAGTGGAAAATCTCATAGTTGTGAGGACTTGATGTAGTCCGAGTTCGGTGAACCAAGATATATCCTTGTGTGGTATCTCTTCTCTTATCTATGTACTTTCAGTTTGATTGATTATCAAGTTAAATAAAGTTCTCTATTTTCTCTTATCTATAAACTAGATATATTCTCTGTTTTCTGGTTAAAACCAATAACGTTATATGTTTTCTGCTTTCACAACCAAGTTCAATCTTGAGTTATTTTCTTAAGCATTTAATACAAATTTTTAAAAGGGTGGATTTACAATTCAACCCCCCCCCCCCCTTTTCATGTAAATTGACAGTGCTATATCAATTGGCATCAGAGCTTGATCTCTAAAGTTGAACACCTAACAAGTGTAAGAGAAAAAGATACAAACCACCTTAATTTTATGGCACACACTACTATTTCTAGAAAAGCAAAATGCAGTTGTTCTTGAATTCTCAAGATACATGAATGTGGCGCATCATTACATATGGACACATTACAAATTCATCACGATGGAACAAGCAATGTGAAAGAAACAAGGATTGATATAGGCAAAAAAAAGTTTGTACTCAAGATTGTAAAAGAGATGTACTCCTTGATTCAAGCAATGTTAATACCCCTTGATAAAAGCAATGTGAAAGAGAATCTTGAATCAAGGAGAAACCATTGATGAGATGTACTCCTTGATTCAAGCAATGTTAATACCCCTTGATAAAAGCAATGTGAAAGAGAATCTTGAATCAAGGAGAAACCATTGATGAGATGTACTCAAGATTCACAACCATTGTAATAGAAATGCGCTCCTTAGGGAAAGAAAACTCAGTACGAGGTAGAGTAAGAAATATTATGAGATGCCTTCCAATAATATGGAGACCAATGGTGACAGCCATAAGGCAGGCCAAGAATCTTGATGTACTCAGACTTAAGGAGTTGATTGGAACATTACGAGCACATGAAGTGCTGCTACAAGAAGACATACCAATCAAAAAGGGCAAAACTATAACTTTGAAAACATCTCAAGAAAGTCTAGATGAGGACTTAGAAGAAGTCAAACAAGAAGATGTTAATGAAGAAATAGTTCGTCTTACAAAAAAAAGATACAGAGAATGTTGAGAATAAGGTATCATATCAAAAAGGGATTTTTAAATCAAAATGAAAACTTCAAAATAGAGGAAGACAAAAGTCAAATCACATGTTTTGGATGCAATAAACACAGGCATTGCAAAACTGAATGTCCCTTGAATAAAAGAGCACCAAAGAAGTTCCCCTTCAAGAAAAAATCCATGATCGTGACCTGGGATGATTATGATGAATCAGAAATAGAGGAACCTAAAGAAGCAAACTTATGTTTAATGGAAGATATTTAAGACAAAAAAGTAATAAATTCTAAACCATGTCTTTTATGTGAATAAATTGAAAAATATTTTGGTAGCCTATTTAATGATTCAAATCTGCTTATTAAAAAATGTAGCTCTTTAAAGGATCAAGTTTTAAAAGAAAAAAAGTGAAAAAGTGAAAGCTCGAGTTATGATTGATGAACTAAAAAACATCATTAAGAACATGCAGGAATCACATTTTAAGGAAAATAATGAATATGAAAATCAAGAACGTTATGCAAAGAAAATGGAGAACGTTCTCCTTATAATTGAAATTGAACTTCTTACAAATGACTTGTCATATTTTATTAAATCTACTTAAACCTTTCAAAAAATCATGGGATCTCAAGTGGGAATATTTGATAAAGCTGGTCTTGATTTTGATAAAACTCAACAAAAAAAAATATATGAAAGCTTTTTTGTTTCGAAAAGAAAAGAGGATAAATGCAAAACCAAATGTTCATATTGTAAAAAACTAGGACATCTGAAATTTGCTTGCTAAGAGATGAAAAGATTAAAAGCAAAAGGTTTTTTAAAAAGGAAGATCGCTCTGCAAATAAAGTTGAACCAGTTTTGAAAAATCTACAGAAAAGAGAACGTTCTCCAGGTTGTGTTCAAAATGGAGAACATTTTAGAACAAAAGCAGAACTTTCTCCAAAAATTTGAAAAAAGGAGAACAATCTGGAACTTCTTCAATTCCAAGATCAACAATTAAATGCTCTAACTGTCTCAAAATTGGTCATCAAGAATCAACTTGCAAATTTAAAAAGAGATCAAGTTTTAAAAAATCTTCTAAAATAAGATATACTAACCATCAAGGACCAAAACAAATATTGGTACCAAAGTTATTACTAACTTATGATGTAGGAACATCATCCAACAATCAAGAAAGAACATTGATACATGGACAAGGCATGCTCAATACACAAAAATTGAAAAGTATGACGCCTCTTCTCATTACAAAAATTTGGAGTGTTTATAACCTTTGGAAACATTGAAGCAAAAGAGCTAAAGAAGAAGAAGAATATTTTGGACAACAACAACAAAATGCTTCCAAGGAAATCAAGATTGATTAACAATCTTCGTTTCATTCTCCTCATAAAAGTTTGAGAACGATAAAAATAATTGGAAGGATATGTACCAAAGTTGTTGTTGGAAGTGTAATTACATTGATTGATTTACCTCTAAATAACATAAATGATATTCAAGATTCCTTTAGAAGAAGCACATATTCACATTGTACGTTTGCCTAATTCATGTACTTCTTTGGATCTTATCAAGGTATATCTTGATCATGATTACTTCTTAATTCATTCATGGAATTCAAATCATTTCTACAAATTCTCCTCTTTATGTCCTTAAAAACATTGTTTTAATGTGATCAAATCTCTTTGATCGTTTCAAAAAATTAGTTTTGAAAAACACAAACTTTATTAGCATAAAAATGTTTTGTAAAAAGAAAAATTATATTTAACATGTTGTCACATTCATCTTATTTTTGCTTTCCTATATGCGATTACTCTCTTTTGTTCACATTCATCTTATCTTACTTGTGTTTCATAATTTTGAAATATATCAATTTCAAAATATTATAGGAGATCTTTTTTAAGAAAATGTTATTTTTCTTAAAAGTG
The DNA here is from genome assembly GCA_037974835.1 of Cicer judaicum. Taxonomy (NCBI): domain Eukaryota; kingdom Viridiplantae; phylum Streptophyta; class Magnoliopsida; order Fabales; family Fabaceae; genus Cicer; species Cicer judaicum. The sequence continues at coordinate 981,431 of JBBPBS010000451.1, forward strand.
GACTTTACTAATTGTTTTCTATAAATAGTATACATTTCATTTGTATTTCCTAACATTTTTGTGTTGACAAAGGGGGGAATTATTTTAGATTTTAGGTTTAGATTTTATGTTGGTTCAAAAATTAGAATCAAAATTAAGCTCTCTATGATTAAAATTATAATGAAAATTAAAATCTAAATTAACATGTTTGTCATCAACAAAAAAAGGGAGATTGTTGAGACAAAATCTCAATTTAATATTTTGATTAAAACAAACAAAAAATTAATTAAGAATGTTAATTATGATTCTAAATGTTATGTTAGTTTAAGTTGTGGTTTTGAGTGTATTAATTTAAATATAAGATTTAAAGAAAACAAATAAATCAACATAAAAAAAAAAAAACAAGAAAATGGACAAACAAGAATGAAGAACATTCTTAACAAAATCTGGAAAATGGAGAATGTTCTCCAATTTCAAAAATGATCATCATAGCTCCAAAATCAATCAATCTCCACTAGTTTAAACAAGTTATATCCTCTGGATTTTACATCTATATCATGAGCACTGGGCAAGGAACAAACTGAGACAATCAGATTCAAAGAAACTACTCGACTCACGAAGAGAGAAAATCACGAAAAGACCAAACAAATTTGAACCTTCTCCAGCTTGACTATTAAGAACGAAGAACATTCTCGTCATTCTCCAGCATGTTGACGTTAATCTCCAGCATGTTAACATCATTCTCCAGCATGTGAACATTAATCTCCATCAGGCTATCATCATTCTCCAATATGTTAAACATCAATCCGCAGAAAGTTCTAATCAGTCTCCAGAATAATTAAATCAGTCTCCAGAATTTTTAACATCATTCTCTAGCAAACTCTCATCATTCTCCAAGCTATTTTGGCATAATCAAATCTCTAGATCAAAGCAATATCATTAACAAATATATCTCAAGTAAAAAATATCGTTAAATACAACAAAAGAAATATGATCAAGAACAAAGAAAAACGCCTAGTGAAACAGATTTCACAGTGTTCAAAGGCTGGAAATTTTTTATTCACAAATATTGGTTTTGGTCCAAAGTGACAGAGCACTACCAATAAATCATCTGACCATTATTAAATGTCCTAAAAGCCTATAAAAGGAAGGTCAATGCTCAAGAAAAAATATGAGCTTCAAGTACTAATAAAATTCATTACTCATTTCAACCATACTTGAATTTCTCTCACTCACATACATTGAATAAGTTCTGACTTTTCCTATTTGATTTTTAGAATCATTCTTATGTATTTTTCTGTCAAACAATCATAACTCAAACAAGTGTTGAACATTCTCAAAATCTAATAAAACAATCTCATCATTATTGTAAAACTCGAACTATAAGAGTTTAATATAGTTTGGTTAGATTGTAAGAAATCATATCAAGGTTGATAGGTGGCTTGATTGAACTCCTTTTTGGGTTGATCTGAGCTAGGTGCTATAAAACCAAGAAATTTATTCGTTTTGAACACTTAGTTGAAAATCTCACAGTTGTGAAGACTAGACGTAACCCGAGTTGGGTGAAACAAGATATATCCTTGTGTGATATATCTTCCCTTATCTATGTACTTTTAGTTTGATTGATTATCAAGTTAAATACATAAACTGAATTACTAATTTTTAACTAATCAAGACGGTTCTCCGTTTTCTAGTCCAAACCAAGAACGTTATCAATTTTCTGTTTTCACAACCAAGATCAATCTTGAGTCATTTTCTTAAGCTTTTAACAAGAATTTTTAAAAGAATGAATTTACAATTCAAATCTCTTTCTTTTTTTTTTTTGTAAATTGACATTGATATTTCATGACTAACGCAACAACTTCAAAATGCGCATTTTCATTTCTCTCTCAGCATTCAATGCTTCTTCGTTGAGCCTATTTCAATGCCTATTTCATGAGTAATATTCTTAAGCAATTCGCTAAGCTCTTCTATTGAGTCGAGAATTGACCTTGCCATAAACACTGTTGAGGTTTCTTTTTCTTTTTTGGTGCCGGCGGAGGTAACCGAGTGGTCGCCGTATGAGATGATGATGAAATTAGAGTATGCGGTGGGGAATCCATCACTGATTCCATTGAAATTCAAATTAAGCTCTAAAAAATAATCGAAGATACTGACAATAGCCACACAAACAAAAAATGTAACAAAGGGAAAAGATTGAAGATAGAGGGATAGTTTGGAAAGTGGAGCATGAAAAAGGATAGATCGAGACCGAGTGAGAAAGTGAGAGTTTTCGCTTCAATCGTTAGAGCATAACAATAACGTTGTTCTTTGTTGTGTTGAGAAGAAGAGAACAGAGTAGGGTTATTCGCGCACTACTAGAAATTAGCATTTTTCCTGCGGCATTTCCTGCGGATTTATTTCCGTAGGTAATACCCAAGAATGTTCACGCAGGTCATGATTATTTAAAGAATATATCTGCGACTCCGAATCCGCAAAAAGGTCGGTAGGTAAGGTTTCGGTTTACTGCGGATTTGTATATGAATTAACATTTGCAGCAAACTTCATAATTTTCCTAAGGATTTATCTGCGGAATGTTCCGCATGAAATATCCGCAGCAAATTCCGGAGGTAATACCTGCGGATTTTCTTGCGAATACGTAACTTTGTTTATTCTTCGTAAAAAATTAGTTTTTTTTAAAAGTTATTAAACTTATATCATCTAACACTTTTACTTTTTGAAAAATGATTGATGCAAACATTATATTTTTTTTTGGAATAATGAGTTTTTTTTAAAATATTTTCTTTGAGTAAAAGTTATTTTGGTGAGGTTATGTTATTGGAAAAATTAACTAATAACTTAGATTTTATTTTTCGATAATATTCTTTCACTAATTTAGATAATATAATTAGTTTTTTATTTCTTTATATAAATTTAATATAATTAATTAATTTTCTTAAAAAAGTGAAAAAAATTAGTTTTCTTAGACTGTGTGAGATAATTTTTTTCTTATATATAAATTAAATGATGTACAACAATAAGAATATTAATTTTTAAAAAAATATTCTTAACAAAAAAAAATTGATAAAATGATCATAAGTAACTTTTTTATTATAAAATAAGACATGAAAATTTTAAAAGGAGAAATCCATTACGAATTTAATTTAGATACATTGTAAACATTAAAAAATTAAATTATCAATTAATTACAATCATTTAATTATTAATAATATATAATTTTAGATCTATTTTCTACTTTCAACGGTCTTCAACGGTAAGCAAACAACGGTCTTCTTTCTGCTTTCAATTTCAATTCTAGATCTATTTTCACTGATTCGTCTCTCCTATCAGGTGAAGTACTCCAGAGAACCCGATAATCCCACCAAATGTAAATCCACTCTCGCTTTCTATTTCGTTGATAAAGCATTTTGTTGTTGCAGTGACTCAACTCAACCATGGCATCATCTTCATTCTCATTCTCAAATCAATTGCTTCAATGTCAAAACCACTCACTTCCATCTCTTTCTCTTCTCAAGGTTACTCTCTTTATCTCTTGTACTCTTTTTTCTGCATTCGATGTTTTCGTTTTTAAATGTTCCAATTCTCTGTGTTTATTATTATTAATAGTGAATTTTTTTTTGTGCTTTTTCTTTTTCAGGGTAATTTAGCCAAGATGTCTCTATGGTTCGAAGGTCATGTACCCTATCAAAGATTAGTTACACTAAATCATTCTCATTAACATCAAATTGTGCCTTGAGGTTTTCACCAACGCAACAATCTGGTGCTAGGTCAATTAGATTTAGTAAACTCACTTGTGAAGCTGCTGCCGAAAATGTAAGTTTCGAAATTTGGGATTTTTTTTTTTGCAGAATTATTGTCGATGTTTGTATGAGAAATTGAAGGATATGACATGGGTGATAATAACAATATTTTGTCCATTTCCATGACAATTTCATTTTTGAAACTGGAAACAAAGTGGAAATGAAGTGTTAAATGAAATAAAAGCAAAAGAGATAATTATTAAGGAATATTAGGTTTAATTAATTGTTGTAAAACCAACTTGTTTGGTGAGAGTGTCATTTTTTATGAACGCTGGCACTTTGGTGTGTAGCCTGAATGGACAAGCTCTTGTACCATATTTAAATTTTTATATTAGGTATTTCTTATCCTTACAAAACCGGTTCTTAATGCAAAAGGTTCCACTTTTGATAAACTATTTTCGGGCCTTATTTCTTTTCAACGTGGAACTTGGGGTTTTCCTGATAAGAAAAACAGAAAACAAAAAAATCTGAAAATGTTTTCTTAAACCAAACCTACTTGAAATGATTTTTGATAATTAGACTGCTAGTCTGTTGTTGTTGTTGGATTTCATCAAGTATCTGGGTTGTTGATTTTAATAACTCGTGTTTAAAATCTTATTGACTACTTTGTTAATAAAAAAAGTTGCTGATGCTTGATCGTAATCATAATTTTAACTTTGTCTACCATTTCTTTTTTGCCCCCTGTATTTTGACAGTTTTGGTATTAGAACAAATCTTGTGTACTTTATTTTTATGGTTGGATATTGATGAGTAGTAAGTTATCTTAAAAAATGTCATGCTTAATATGTTATAAGATCTTTACATGTTCGAATACTTTGTTCTTATATATGACATTATTTTTATTGAGCTCAACTTGATTATAAATAGGATTAATAGTGTTTTGGTGTCTATAATGAGGAGCCAATATGGTTTTAGTCCTAACACTTTCTGCTTATCTCGAGTATGTTTTTTAGATATTATGTTCAACAACGTTGCGAGAAGGTCACTTGTTACAAATGTCATTCATTATGGTTTCTAAAAATTTTTACAGAAGTTGTGTTGAATTGGCAAAAATATATTTGTAGTGAAATGGCCATCTTTTTTTGATTGAAGATTTATATTAAGATTAATTGTATGGTCAATATTTCAGGCCGCATTATAATCTAAATCTGCTGAGCTTCTCTGTCAATGGCCGAATTGTCTGTTCTTTGCATGTTCAATTTTCAAAGCATGTGCTAATGTTTAGATAAATGTTTTTTAGGCTAGGCTTCTTTTAAATGTATGATTCTGATTAATAAGCATGGAGTTAACTTGATCACCTTTTCCTCAAAATTGTAATGATTAATTTCCAATTGCTGATTAAATTTTTGGTTTTACAGTGAAGCTTGAGAAGGCCGCTACCTACGATGAAATCAAGGCTGCTATCAAGTAAGGGCATAATGCATAGTTGCACCTCATGATGAAGTATTTTATTTGAACTGTAGTTTAGTACATAGGATTTAATGTGTTCTGAGATGTGTGATATACTGATATATGTATACTATCTGTCTCTGCAGGGAGGAGTCTGAGGGCAAGTTGAAAGGCATTCTCGGATACACTGAAGATGATGTGGTCTCCACCGACTTCATTGGTGATACCAGGTAAATATTATACAAGCAGTTTAAAAGCGACAACAATGCTGTTTGGTAATGGACAATATTTCAGTACCTATTGCATTGTTTTTCACGTATGGTATAAATCTTTTCTAGATTACTACTCCGAAAGGAATAACCCATTGTGCAAGCAATTTAAATCATCATTTAGTTAATTTTGTTTCTTATCATTGTTTCAGGTCAAGTATCTTTGATGCCAAGGCTGGAATTGCCTTAAATGACCGGTTTGTTAAGCTTGTCTCATGGTATGACAACGAATTGGGTTACAGGTAATCATCCATCTGACCTTATCATATATATGGTTTGTTTTTGTTTATTGAAATTCCAGCCGTGGAGTCTAACTATATTCATCCCATTTCACCCAATCTAATTCCTGGTTTGTATGTTTTCTTGCAGTACCTGTGTCGTTGACCTCATTGTTCACATTGCCAAGCAACTCTAATGTGTTACAGATGTAGTTCTATTAAGTGGTCTGCTTATGTTTCTTACCTTCTATTAGCCTAGCAGTAGTTAGGCCTCTTTTTTATTGTAATAAATTGATTTCCTGAACTCATGGAGTTTGCCCCTTATGGAGCATTAGTTTTTTTGGTTGCTTAATACATTTAGCAATGAGCTATTTTGGATTTTTGAGCTTCTATTATATCAATGGATGTAAGAATCTGAAGATTTGAGCATATAAGTCAGTGATTTTGCTATTGTCTTTTTTTTGCTACTTAAACTTGTGGCTATTGGGTGGCAAGATTGTCTTGGATGCTATGAGTTTAGGAGTAAGACCCACCAAGATGAATTTAGTGACAATTCTAAATTCATTTTTAGGGGGATTGGTATTTAATGAAATTGTAATAGTATTTCAATTAAAGACTAATATGAAATATTTAAAAAATATATTTATAATAATATTTTTATATATTTTTAGTTAAAATTTTTATATAAATAAAAAATCAGACAAATTCAATTAATGTGAAAATATAAGTTGTTGGAAGAAATTACCTGCGGATTTTCATGCGAAACGCAGTGGTGTAAAATTTCGTGTAGATTTACTTGCAAATTTTCACACAATATATTTGTAAGAAATGTACTGCAGATATTTCTGCATGAAAAGTCGCAAGAAAATGTCTAAAGTTTTATTCAATTTTGTTGCGGATTTTATTTACAATTCATGCGGATTTTTCCGCAGGTATTTTACCAGCGGATACAAAAATCCTCAGGTAACAATTATCCACCAAGGTTTTACGTGGAGATATGGTTCCGCCAAGAAATCCGCAGATAACATGTTTTCCTGCGGAGTTTTTGCTTAAATCCGCAGGAAAAATGCAGATTTCTAGTAGTGGCGGGTTAAGGCGGTTTCTAATTTAATTTTAATTTTTTGGCTTATTAAATATTAATAAATTATTTGTTATTTATGTAAGCTAAAAACTGAGTTTCGTTTAGAAGGCGATGAAGCTGTTTATTTATTTGTTTTTCTAACGAGCCGGTAAATTTTTTTCATAAGATTAAAGTTGTTTTTAGAGATAAATAAGATAATAGTTAGTTTTATTTGTTTTGGATATATTTAAGGAATTTAATTAATGGTATTAATTGGATAATTTTTTTTAATGATCTTCTCATAACTCATTTTTTATGGTTGATAGGACACTAATATGCATATTAGCAGGTAAGACAATTATAATTATTGTTATGGATCTAACTCATACCGTAAGACCCATAACTTTAAATCCTAAATTATACAATTTTTGGTGTATTTAGGTATTGAACTCTGAGACTTTTTAGCCAAGTTATTGATATTCTGTGAGTTTAATGCCCAAAAATATCTTTTGATGCCGGATTAAAATTATTTGTCGATAAATAAATTAGATTAGTACAGTAGATCTTTTGTCGAAGAATAATTTATTTAGGTTATGAAGACTTTAATTCTGGGCAGTTTTGTTAAAAATATCACTCGGTTTGCTGAAAATTCTATCAGTCAATTGAGTTGCGACGAGAGTAGATATTTTTATTAAATTACATTGAGATGGAAGTGAAGTGATGGATGTGAGAGTTGTTAGATATTTATTGGTTTAGTTTTAATTATAATATATATATATATACATATATATATGAACATATATTATAAGTAATATATATATATATATATATATATATATATATATATATATATATTATTATAGTAACTGTTGACACCTAATTTTGTCCGATTTATTTTTTACTTTTTATTTAAAAAGGAAATAATAATAATAATAATAATAATAAATATATAAAAAAATATAAAAATAAAAATAAATAATTAGGAATATAAGCTCTAAACAATCACAAGTGTTTTCGATTCTTGTTTGCCTATAATTCTTGTTCAGACTATTTTCTAAAATAAAAAAAAATAATAATAAGAAATAAAAATAAAGGAAATTGAAAAGAAACGAATTGATTGTCATAAAAATCGATGTAATGATGATCAAAATAAATAAAAAAAACATAAAAGAAATTGATTGATAGTCATAAAAATCAGAATAATGGTGATCAATTGAATAGACAAGAAACCGAAGAATAAATCAATGGCAATAAGAATCGGTATAATTGTGGCCAATTAAAAGAAAAGAAAATCGAAAAAAATAGATTAATGGTAATCAATTGACAATTATTCTCTTGTCTTTTGCAATCTACATCCAAAAGTCTATAAATAGTCTCCCACAAGAGGGCAAGAGAAAAGAGGAAAAAAGCACAAACTGAGAGCACACAAAAAATAGAGAGATTAGTTAGCAAGAGAGAAGGAGAGAATCTGATCTTCAAGTAATCTGTCTAGTAAGGTACCATTTCCTTATTCTTTTCTCTAGTCTGCGTATTAGTTATTTTGATTTTACATCTTTTATATATATATATATATATGTTCTCTTTCTATTATTTTTTTTTTATATAAATAAGTTCATATGTTAAGCTTTCTTTTATTTTTTAATCGTTTGATCCTAAAATTGCATTCTTTTGTAATATAAAATAATAAAAAATATAACTAACTGATGTCTATAGATAAAAAAATAAATTTCATCATATTATAATTTAATAGAAAATTCATTATCAAATAAAAAAAATTATAACGGATAAATGTTTTTACCCTTAGGATTAGAATTAATGGTTGTTGCCGCCGGATGAAATTCATCCTCGCTCGTTGCACCATATTATTCACTTTCAATCGTTAGTGGTCTTTGTGTCGTGACAGATCCGACAATGTACGAGCAAATTATTTGATAGATTATTTCAACGTCGTGTCCATTTGTCTTGTTCACATACCGCCATGTTACGAATTTTTTTTTAAAAAAATTAATTTTTTTTACTTTAAAACAAACAAATATTATTATAATTATTATTATATTCATTATTATTATTACATTTTTTATTTTTATTTTTTAATACGTATATACATAAAAAAAAATAATAATTTATTTTATTTTAATTTTTATTTTGTTATATTATTAATATAATTATATGTGTTTTTTTAATTTATTTTTATTATGATGATTTTTTTTTTATTTTTATGTATTTTTCTTTACACCCTAACACGATTCACACACTTATGAGTGGGCTCTATACCCGGGCTGAGTGCAAAACTAAGATAAGTTAGAGACTGTGTAATGATAATCTTCTGGATGTACATCTTGTTTGGTTGTCATGAAAGTCTCACCTAGAGTTGACCTTTTCTAGAATATTGCCATTTTAATAGTTTACCTATTAATTGGTTTAATATTTTAGAATTGAGTTGTGTGCTCTAGGAACCAATTTAGAACTATAGAGCTACCCTTAATAAATGTTCACATGAAAAATGGTATAAATAACACGTACATACGAAAAACTTACTCTATGTCATGTTCACTACCTGCTAGTATACCCAAGTTTTTTTTTTCCTCATCATCATTATCATTTTTTTTTGCATAATATTCTTTATCATGGTTATTTTTAAAAAAAAATCATTATCTCATCATTTTAAAAACCATAAAAATTAAAGCTTGTTGTGAATAACTTTAACCGCAGGAAATATGGGATCAAATGGTGGTTCAAACATTATTCCATTAAGAAAGACCTTACCATTGAGAGTTCTTAAACCGGATGTAAACAACATTAAGAATCTTGCTTGGAAGTTGAAAAAAGTACAACGTGTAATCTTTATGGGGAAATTCGGCAAAATTCTTGATTTACTTGAAGTTAATGTACAAGTGGATGCCCTTACAGCATTGGCCCAATTCTATGATCCTCCTTTCAGGTGTTTCACTTTTAAGGACTTTCAGTTGGCCCCAACGTTGGAGGAATTCGAACGCATAATGGGATATCCGATGAAAGGGAGTAAACCTTACCAATACATGGAACACTATCCATCACTGAAAACAATTGCTGAAACGTTTGATATCCCTATAAAAGAAATAGAAGACAATAGAACCAACAAAGATAATTTGATCGGATTTCCGATAAAATATCTTGAAGAGAAAGCAGTCAACTTAGCAAGAGATGGAAAATGGGATACTTTCATGGATGTGCTTGCCTTAATTATATATGGAATTGTTTTATTTCCAACTATTAAGGATTTTGTGGATTTCATGGCGATAGACGTCTTTTTGGCTTACAAGCATAGAGGGGATAATCCAGTACCGGCAGTTTTGGCTGACATTTACTACACACTCGACCTCCGTCATGAGAAAGAAGGGGGCCTAATCCATTGTTGCTCGCCAGTACTCTATGTTTGGTTTGTCAAACATATTTTTCAAGACATGCATCAATTAAGAACTAAGAGCAAAAAGGAATGGGCCAACGCTTTAGCAAATCTCAACGAAAGAACAATTCAATGGTACTCCAGAAGTCAAGATATAAATGAAGTGATTTGTTGATGCGGTGTTTTTGTCGATGTTCCCCTCATGGGAACCAAAGGGTGTATAAATTATAATCCCTATGTTGCATTGAGACAATTGGGTTATCCTATGACAAAACCTCCAATAATGGATGTAACAAAATCGTTTGTCATTCATGGACGAGATGCTTTTGATGCTAGCTTAATGAGAAGAATACGTAAGTCTTGGGGAGATGTTGTTAGAAGAGGTCAAGAATTAGGGCCTAGAAGTTGTGGTACCGGAGAGGAATATCATAATTGGGTGAAAAAGAGAGCATTAGAGATCAAGTTGCCTTTTCATAGCACCATAATTACTCCCGAAGTAGTAACAATAGAATCTTTTTTCAGTATTGAATATTTGAAGGCTGACTTAGCTCTCAAAGGACAAGAAATTGAAAAATTACAAAAAGAATTGGATATGGCTCACCAGGCTTATAGAGATATGGAATATAAGAATACTCAACAAGCCCTTATCCTTGAGAAAGTACAAAAAAGGGCAAGAGAGGAAGAAGAAAGCAAAGAGAGAACTCAAATATGTTTGCGGGGTGCGAATGAAGAGTTAAGACTCAGACGTCAAGAAAGGGATGATGCAGTGATTGAAGGTCTTAGACTTAAAGAGTTACTAAAGAAATCTGGGGAAAAGCATGAAGTCATCCGTCGACAAGAAGCAAATCTAAAGCAACAAATAGAGAGAGTAAGAGCGGAATGTGAAAGCAAGATCATGGTAGAAAGGCAATGTCAAGAAAAGATTATTGAAGCATACCGAGTTGAGCTTGCAAGAAAAGAAGACGAGATGTATACACAAAAAGACACTATCGAGAGACTTGTTCAAGAAGGAATGTTTTGGATGGACCGTTTCTCCAAACTAGTTTATTTGACCAATTCTGCTATCGCTGATGGGATGGCTTATCCTCTCTCTACCCCTCAAGAGATCTCTATTTTTATTGAACATTGTAAAAGTTTAATCGAGCAAATGAAAAAATTGATTGCTCATTAAATCTGCAAATTTGTGTTTAGGTTTCAGCTTTCGTTTTATGGTAAAACTTGTATTTTTCTAATTTTCAATAAATTAAATTTGACTCTACTTTTGGTCCCATAACTCTCTCTTTATTGGTTAAGATATTCACAAACAAGCAATAAATAGTTCTTTGACATTCATGTACAATTACATTTTCATACATCATGTTGCATACTCATGCCATATTCTTTCACAGAAAAAATAACACAACAAACAAAAAAATTGGTGCTACGACACCGTTATCGGACACGATCTCAGTCAAAAATCATGGATGAGCTAGAGCAAACAGAAATAAGAGAAGACGTGAACCAACTCAAGGGGCAAATGACCAAGATCTTGGAGATTCTACAAGCACTTGGAAATAAAAATGATGGGAATCCTTTGGTAGACGAGGGGGTGTCACAAAACACTCTAGTTCACCCAATAGGAGCTGCTCCACACTTTCACGCTAATCATCAAGAAGGGAAGACACAACAATTTCCACTTTATGGTTTGCCGCCAGGCTATACCCCATCCATAGACACTCATCTCCCCAACAACAATCCGCTGGTTGTGGCTACAAATCCACAAACTAATATCAGCAAATTCCCTCAAGTGCAACCTTCACCCCTTACTTCGGGATTTCCTGGAACTTCACCACAAGGAAAAATTACCGAAACTACGCCGGTGATGTTAAACATACATCATGAACCTTGACCGCTCGAGAACAATCAATCCCAAGAAAAATGGCAAGCCTTGGAAGAACGCTTGAGAGTTATTGAATGGGGAAACAATTATGGATTTGATGCTTCAGACCTATGCCTTGTTTCTAATGTTATAATACCGCCGAAATTCAAATTGCCTGAATTTGACAAATACAAGGGAACAACATGCCCCAAGAACCATCTTATTATGTATTGTCGAAAAATGGGTTTTTGCGCTCATGACGAAAAACTACTAATCCACTTCTTTCAAGATAGTTTGACAGGAGCCTCCTTGAGTTGGTATATGCACCTCGAACGAGCTCATATCGGCTCTTGGAAAGATTTGGTGAATGCCTTTTTGAAACAATACAAATATAATCTCGACATGGCTCCTAATAGAATGCAGTTGCAAAATATGACAAAACGAGATAGTGAAACATTCAAGGAATATGCCCGACGATGGAGGGAGTTAGCTTCCCAGGTTGAACCCCCTCTATCTGAAAAAGAAATGGTGACTATGTTCATAAACACTCTTCAACCTCCGTTTTATGACAAAATGATAGGAAGCGTTTCATCAAATTTTTCAGATCTCGTCATCATAGGTGAAAGAGTAGAAATGGGACTGATTTTTTCAGATCTCGTCATGATAGGAAGCGTTTCATCAAATTAAGACGCCGATGGAACTGATTTTTTATCAACTATGTAAATTTGGATTAATCCGAGGAAATATCAATGGGAAATCAAGATACAATTTCCACCTCAACGAAGATCATTCCATAGAAGAATGCAAGGAGTTCAAAAATGAACTTCGAAAATTGATAAACATAGGCACCATTCAAATAGGTCGTTGGGAAAAGAATGACGGTATGATTGCAACCCAATCAGAAGAAAAACTTGGCATAACCATCCCAGAGCCATCGGTCATTCATTTCACTAAGGAGGAAAGTGTGAATGCTCCTGGTGATCCGAGGACCTTAATAGTTCAGATACCAAGCCCTTTTCCATATAAAGATAACAAAGCGGTACCTTGGAACTATGATATAAAGGTACATCTAGCTAAACAGAAAAATAAAGATGTTTCTAGCTCTAAAACCACCGATGTCACGAATGTGTCAGGGATAGGAGGAATGACTAAAAGTGGTCGGATATACCCCCTAGAAAAATCACAAAGAGAAATGATAGTGGCGTTTGAGAAGCCATACACAGATAAAGGGAAAAATAAAGTAATTGAAAAAGTCGAAAAGGAGAAAATAGAAAATGAGAAAGAGGTTTCTAATGAAGAAGCTCAAGAATTTCTCAAAATCATCCAACAAAGTGAATACAAAATAGTCGACCAACTCAACCATACTCCCACAAAGATTTCATTGTTATCCCTCTTGATGAATTCTGAGTCCCACCGAAAGCTATTGATGAAAATACTAAACGAGGCTCATGTCACTCACGACATCACTTTGAACAAATTTGGAGGCATCATAAATAACATCACTGCCAACAATCACCTAACTTTCACAGATGACGAGCTGCCAACCGAAGGAAGAGGGCATAATAAAGCACTGCACATATCAGTAATGTGCCTCGACCATATAATATCAAGAGTCCTCATTGACAATGGCTCATCGCTGAATGTCATATCAAAATCGACATTAGCAAAACTACCTTGTGATGGTACATATATGAGACCAAGTTCCATGGTTGTTAGAGCTTTCGATGGGAGTCGCAGCGAAGTAATGGGTGAAATTGAACTGCCAATTCAAATAGGCCCGGTCACATTTGAAATCACGTTTCAGGTGATGGATATTGTACCCGCCTATAGTTGTCTATTAGGAAGACCATGGATACATTCTACCGGCGTAGTGCCATCAACCTTACATCAAAAGCTGAAATATATGGTAAACGATCAATTGGTAATCGTGTCTGGAGAAGGAGACTTGTTGGTGAGTAAGTTGTCCACTACGCCTTATGTTGAGACAACAGAAGAAGCTCTAGAAACTGCCTTCCAAACACTAGAAATTGTGGACACTGCTTATGTCGAGACGACACCTATAGAACCACATATGTCAAACACGGCTATTATGGTGGCCAAGTTCATGTTGAGCAGAGGACACCGTCCATGGCACGGGTTGGGGAAGGATGAAGAAGGGCTTAAAGAACCAGTGGAACTTCCTGAGAATAGAGATAAGTGGGGTTTAGGCTACAAACCCACCAGGGCTGACAAATGGAGATTAGTCAAAGAGAAAAAAAAAAAGATTAGCTCGAATTGAAAATCGTGAACCAAGAATTGAAAGGATTCCCATCTGTGACATCCGACAAAATTTCCAAAGTGCAAGACCAACAAGTGAGATCCATATTGCAGCAGCTGAAGATGACATGTTTGATGGGGAGGCTAATTGGATTCGTCCGTGTGGTGCAGGAGCAGAAGTCCGGAATTGGAAAGTAGTCAAGTCACCTATAATATTTAATGCAATTCCCATGTAATTCTAAAAGCATTATTATTGTTACTAAGACTTTAAGATGCTTCATTATATTTAGTATGGTCACAATGTTGTTTTCTCAATACTTTAAATTTCAATAAATGCATTCTCATTTTGTTTTCTTATTGTTCTTTCTTACCACTTTCATTTTTTTATTCATTCGCTATTTTTTTTCTCTCTCTCTCCTTCTTTCTCCTTATCCTAGCCTTGAATCCTGCAGATTTGGGAATAGTTCATTCACAGACGACTGTACTAAGATCTCGCAGCATAATCTTAACCATTTTGTTAGTCAGACAGAAAAAGATAATGAAGAAGATTATGAACCCCCTCTAAATTTGTTAAGAGCGGTAGAATCGGAAACCAAGGGTATTGTGCCCTTTGAGGAACCGATAGAAAGAAGTATATCACAAATTAATCCAACTCCTACATGAATACAAAGATGTTTTTTCCTGGTCATATCAGGATATGCCTGGACTGGATACTAGCATAGTGGAACATAAATTGCCCTAAAAAATTACCGACATTGCAGAGGGAAATTGTTGTTACTTTGTGTGAGCTTGAAATGTATTTCCCACCCTCGTTTTTTGATATAATGGTTCACCTTACAGTTCATCTGGTTAAGTAGACACAACTTTGTGGGCCAGCTTAAATGAGATAGATGTATCCAATAGAACGATATATGAAAATATTAAAAGGGTACGTAAAAAGTAGAAGTCGACTAGAAGGTTGTATTGCTGAACGATACATTGTTGAAGAGGCTGCTGAATTTTGTACTGAATATCTGTCCAATGATGAATCCATAGGGCTTCCCATGTCTCGTCATTCGGGAAGAATATCAGGAGAAGGGATAGTTGGAAGGAGACTACTGACTATATCAAGGACAGAATGGGAGCATGCACAATTGTATGTTCTACACAATGATGATGAGGTTCAACCGTATGTTACAATACACATGGATCAATTATCTCATTTGAACATGAATAGGAATCAAAATTGGATAACTCGAGAGCACAATCGAAGTTTTATAACATGGTTAAGAAATCGCATAAGTCAAAATTTGATATAGACCTCGAATCAATTTAATAGAGATTGAGGTGGCTAGCAAATGGTCCGAGCTTACATGTCTTTTCTTACACTGGTTATGTTATTAACGGCTACACATTTTATACCAAAGAACAAGATGATCAGACCACTATGCAAAATAGTGGAGTCACTCTCGTAGTTGAAGCGATGCATGTCTCTAGTGAAAAAGACAAAAACCCAATATATGCAAATCTATCATATTTTGGGGTTATCGAGCGCATATGGGAGTTAGACTATACAATGTTTCGTGTTCCCATAATAATAATGGTGTTTGGATTGATGAGTCATGATTCTTGTTTGTCGATTTTAATAGGGTGGGATACAAAGACGAGCCTTTTATTTTAGCGTCGCAAGCTCAACAAGTGTTTTATGTCATTGATCCTTCTGATGATAAATGGTCTGTTGTCCTATCGACCAATAAAATAAGTGATGATAATAGTAATGATGAAGATGTTGGTAATGATCTTTTATTTGCAACATCACAACAACCACATGAAATTGATTCAACTGATGATGGTTTATATCTTAGAGATGATCATGATGAGGGAATTAGGATTAATCCATCGTTTCGTATTGTAAATGGACAAACAAATGTGAATCCCACCAGGAAAAGAAGAAGAGCATCTTAATGTACATGTTTAATTGTTTTATATAAGTCATGCATGTAATCTGAATTATTGTGATAAATATGCATGTAACGATGAGTGTTTTGTATTTAGCTTGATTTACATGAACTGAACTGAATATAAATTAGTAATTTACATGAACTGAACTGATCTGAATAGAGAGATTCTCTTTTGCTCAAAGCATATATTTATTCAGAAGTTCTCATTTCTAATAATTTATCATCTCCTAAAGTATTGTGATAACATGTTTTTAATCCAATAAACAATGATAACAATGTTTTTAATGTCATCGAATATTGAACCAAAATAAACCAAATGTTGGTATAATGAACTAATCGATTTCCTAATCGATTTTTTTAATGCATATATCAGAAACTGATACTCATTTTATATCAAAATTGATTGACTAATCGATTATACTTGTTTTGTTCAAACAACGAGATCAAAACAATCGATTACTCAGTCGACTCACTTTCATTGACATAACCGATTTGGCAATGGACTAAATTCTCCCTGTAACTCAGACATTTACTCTAATCGATTTGTCAATCGACTTGACTTGTCCCAGTAACTTAGATACTTAGTTCAAACCGATGTGCCAATCGATTATGCAATATGTTTCTGATAAATGATGAACTAAGTCACTCATGCAATCGATTAATTAATCGAATAGTGCAAAACCAGTAGCTTAAGAAAAATATATCAAATCGATTGTCCAATCAATTTCTTTAATCACAGAACACATACCTAATTAAAAACATTTAAGTAATCGATGAACTCAGTGAAAATTTGTTCTGTGAATTAGACAATCGATTACCCAATTGATTAAAAATAACATAACAAAACAATAAGGCCTTTTACAGCGCTCATTTAAAAAAGCGCTGTAAAAGACCCTTTTAAAAATAAAATAAAGAGACCTTTTACAGCGCTTATTTGAACAAGCACTGTAAAAGGCTTTAAAAAAACATTCATATAACATAATAAAACAATGAGGTCTTTTACAACACTTTTTAGAAAAAGCGCCGTAAAAGAGCCTTTTAAAAAATTAAATAAGGACGCCTTTTAGAGTGCTTTTCAAACAAGCGCTGTAAAAGACTTAGGCCTTTTAGAGCGCTTTTTGAAAAAGCGCTGTAAAAGCGTTATAAAAAACCGCTGTAAAAGGGTTTTATATATAACAATAACCGCTTTAGTTTCCTCTTCATTACGTAAACTTCACTATCATCTCAACCTTCATCGTTCTTCTCTTCTTTTGCAAACCCTATAATCCCGTCCATTACGAACCTTATTTCCACGATCATCTCCTTCATTTCGAACCTTATTTCCATCCAAGATCATCTCTCCCATTGCAAACAATATATTTTCATTGAAATACGTAATCCTCATTACATATTTCTTCAAACCGTATTTCTGTGAACTTTCTGCGTTTGCTCTTTTCTTCGCATTTCATCTTTCTTCAAACCATTATTCAGGTATTGAAGTTATTAATTTTTTGTAATCATTAAAATGCATGTTGAGCTTGTTTAAGATATACTGATACATGTTGAGGTTGTTTAGAATAATGCATGATGCATGGTGAGCTTGTTGATGTTATACTAAACTGCATGTTGAACTTGTTGTAGTTAAATGGATACAAACAAAGATTTAGAATGTCAAAATGAAGATGTTGGCACCACTAAGACTTATGAAAATGAAGTCAAACGTGGTGCAACTATAATGCAAAACGTGATTAAAGCAAGGAGCAATGGCACCAAGTTTGAGGTTATACTATACTATACTCTGTTTGCTATGTATTTTTTTATCTTTTTTTAATAGCATGTACTTACTATATGAGTTTATTAGGTTGGCTGGAATGAGAGTGGTCAGCCAATTGACCCCAACAACTCTATGTTTGTAAGCTATATTGGGGCTGTTGTTCATCAAAATATCCCAATTACGATTGACGATTGGAGAGATAAGGCGTTGAAGGATGCCAAAGATATAATATGGAATGACATTCAAGTATATTTTATGATCCACTCTTTTGTCATTTATAATTTTTTTCATTGAAATACTTTACTTATAATTTTTTTCATTAATGCAGACGACTTTTGTTCTTGATGAGGGACGAAAGAGTTATGTTTTGAGAGTTGCTGGGAAGATCGATCGTGGATTTAGATCTCATCTCTCAAATTTCTATATAAAAGATAGAGAAGAAAACACAAATGTTGAACCTCCAAAAATATATAAACATTATATATCAAACGATGAATGGAGTGCATTTGTTTCCAAACATTCTGACCCCACGTTTGTCGTAAGTGATTAATTTATTAGCATTTGTGTTTTATTATTCATATTCGTAGCTTATTTTAAATTTTTACACAATTGCTATTTTTTTATATAGAATATTAGTAAGACAAATCGCGAACGGACAAGCAATCCAACACACCCATAAAAAAAATCACGTATGGGATATGCACGCCTTGATCAACAACTTGTAAGTAATTAAACATCACTTTTATATAATGAAGTAATTTGTATTATAAACTATAGTGTGTAACTAATTTGTATTATTTTGTTTATGATCTTAACGAATAGCGAAAAGAGACCCAAGCCGATTAACCCTTGGATCGTCATATATTATGGAAGGAAGCGCGAGTTAATAAAGACGAAGTGGTTGATAATGAAAATGTCAAAAATGTAGTAGAACTTTGTGTAAGTATATTATCACTTTAATATTTTTTAATATTGTATTTATCACTTGAATACTTTTTAATATTGTATTTTAAAAATGCTATTGAACTTATCTTTTTAATGTTACATGTTTTTTAGGAGATTATCGAACAAAGTTCTGAAAATCTGGAGGGCAACAAGCATACTTCCAGGGACATTCTTTGTAAAGTGTTTAATGTCCCTGAGTATTCCGGTCGGGTTAGGGGGAAAGGATTTGCCGTAACTCCCAAAAGCTTTTTTCCTCAAGAGAAGTGCGAAAAACCTTTCAACGAGGAAGTATTAGAGAAGCTCAAAATACTTACAGAGCAAGTGGCACAATTGGTGAATACGAACAAAGACACGCAACTCCCAGATCAGCTCCAACATGAAATACAAATGGAGAGTGAAACCGCGAGTTGCAACGTCGGTCTGAAAAGTATTCCCGAGGTAATTAATTACTTACTTGCTTATGTAATTACTTATTTATTAAACAAACTTATATATTAACCGTACTTATGTTTTAACTATTGATTTAGGGTATCACTCCATGTGTCCTATACTTGTCCTTGCCTACTCATCGGAAGGTGGGAAAAGGAAAATTGTACAATACTTCGGTATTGCACAATACTCCGATCCCTGTGGGCCATGTCAAAGTATCGCCTGTTGTTGCTTTCGAACCAACTACACCATTGCCGATACCAGACAACGATGGAGATATGCAGTTATTGGGCAATGCTATTGGTAGTTACGTGGCATGGCCCACAAACCTTGTTGCCCTCGATAAAAAAATTCCCAGAAACGAATCACTTACATCTCTCGAAAAGGTTTGTCACATTTATTGCATAAGGTTTGTCAATTTTTTCAGATTCAATAAACTAACATTTAACCTCATTTTTGTAGATCCAATTAAATAAACCACCCTTATAGCCAAAAAAAGGCAGCAAACCTAAAAAATTGGAGGTTAATAGAGCTGCCAAATCACAAAGGCCGGAGGGTAATAAAGCTGCCAAACTTGCAGCAAGAAAAAAACTGGATCGGGGAAAATCGGTCACTGCTACTGCTGCTCCTAAAATAAGTCAGCCATGCCTTGGTAAATACGGGGCGTGTCTTGACATCCAAATAAAAGGAACATGGGCAGCAACAACGATTCGCACATCGTACACATGAATAAAGATATATTCAGATATGAGTATGATGAATTTCTCGAAAAGGAGCACATATACGAACTTCTCAAACATAAGGAGCTCAGTGCTACTGTAATGAGCTTGTACATAAGGTAAAAAATACTTTTAATTGCATTTATTGGTAATTAATTAAATGTATTGGTAATTAATCTAGTTTAAAATTTTCATTGAAGGTTGTTGTATGAGAAAGTTGTGTGCACGAGGAAATTATCAAATAAATACTCATTCTTGTCTCCGCATAAGATGTCGATGTGGAAACTCGATCCAGAAAATGTAAAGAAATACATTGTAAATATGTTATTAGGAAATATAGAAAAGGATAAATTGTTCTTCGCACCATATAATTCAGGGTACGTAATTTTATCTTTTTTAATTGATGAGAATTTAATTTATTAGTTGTGTATAAACAAAATTGCTTAACCAATTTTTTTGTTGTTGTAGGGCACATTGGGTGCTATTTGCAATCAATGCGGTCTCTAAAGTTATATACTATTTGGATCCCGTGCATGGCAATTACAACAATCAGTCCGAAATAAAGAATATGCTCGACACGTAAGTAATATTCATTTATTTCTTACACATATATATAAATAATGTGGTTGTTCATGCTATAATAATCACATTTATTCATTCAATAATGCCTTAAAAAAATTTCGAGCTCAAAGAGGTGCTACAGTGTCGAAGCAAAAGTCTAATAACATTACATGGATCCCAATAAAGTGCCCTCGTCAAACAAACAACATCGATTGTGTGTACTACATATTGAGATTCATGAAGGAGATTGTTGTCAAGAATAAAACTATTATCCCAGAAACAATACGGTATTTTCATTATACGATTTTCATATATAAATTATCTATATATTTGATACTAATTTAATATAATATGTTCAATTTTTATATTGCAGTACTTTGACAATTCCAGTCCATCATATTCTGAGGAAGATCTAATGGAATTAAAGGAAGACTGGTGTCAGTATGTGCTTGAAATGAAAATTATTTGATTTTCTAGGAAATAGCATCCTGCTGGGCAAGGGATATGAATATTATATGGTAGCTTGTGCATATTCTGTATATTCTGTTAGTTATTATATGTATATGATCATAGGACAATATATGAACATGCATATGAATATGTAGTTAATTAGGTTGTAAATTAGGTTCAATGTATATGTTGTTAATTAGGTTGTAAATTAGGTTATATATATGTATCTGAATGTAGTTAATTAGATTGTAAATTACAGTGTTACAGGGTTATATATATGTATCTGATTGTGTGAACTGCTTATCGTAAATTTCAGTGTTACAGAGTTATATATATATATATATATATATATGTATGTGGTTGTGTTGTGTTGTGTGAACTTGTTGTGTTGTGTGAACTGATTCTGGTTGTGTTGTGTGAAATGGATCAAAATAATTTTGGATAAAAAGATAAAAGACACGCTTTCTAAAAAAAAATGGCATAAAAGCTAAAAAGCGCTTTTAAAAGAAAAAAAATACACATTTTACAGCGCTTTTTTAAAAAAGCGCTGTAAAATGTGCATTGGGTGGACATTTTACAGCGCTTTTTTTTTAAAAAGCGCTGTAAAAGGCACACCAAATACTTTACTTATGGGTCAATCGATTGGCAAAGCGATTACTAAAATGAATTATGGGTATGCATTTTACAGCGCTTTTTAAAAAAAAGCGCTGTAAAAGGCATACCAAATACTTTACTTATGGGTCAATCGATTGGCAAACCGATTACTAAAAAGAATTATGGGTCTGCATTTTACAGTGCTTTTTAAAAAAAGCGCTGTAAAAGACACACCAAATATATGAATTATGGGTCAATCGATTAGCAAAACGATTACTAAAATGAATTATGGGTCAATCGATTGGCAAACCCAGTATATGCATTTTACAGCGCTTTGTTAAAAAAGCGCTGTAAATTATGCATAACAAGCGCACGTTATATTTACATGATTTATAGCGCTTTTTTAAAAGCGCTATTGTATCTTTTACAACGCTCGATTCCACAACGCTTTTTTTTTAAAAAAATACACTGTAAATGGATGAAAAAAAGCGCTGCAAAAGGCTATTTTTGGCGTAGTGTCATTCTAAAAAATATGACTAAAAAAAATTTAGTGATTGATTGTATACACCATTAAAAAGATTAAAATAAAATAAGAGTGATTTTCACTATAAGAGTATTATTAAAAAAAGATGAATGATTGTTTGGAAATATTTTGTTTTTTTTAAACATTCAATCATTGTAAAATAGTTTTTTTCTATAAAAATAATATATATATATTTCAAGCATATTTGAGATATAATTATTGATGTATTATTATAATTAATTAATGTATTCTTTTTTAATTAATTGAATTAACTACAATTTTTTATATTTTATGTTTCATGTCTCATTTTCACTTAAATATTCGATAATTAATTATGGATTAGAGGTGTTATGCCATATATTTCTTTCAAAAATATTTTTATTTAATTATCTGTTTGGAGAGTGTATATAATGAACAAACTCAAAGTACTACATTTTACCATAAAAACACGAAATAATATCGAAAATGATAAGACATCAGTACTTGTTTTTGATTATTATTTGCCGTTAATTAAAATTTTGTTTTGATTTATCCTTTAACATTTCTATAAGTTTAATATTTTTAAATGAGTGTCTTTGTTTTTATGAACAATTTATATAGACAAATATTTTCTTTTGTATAGAGGAATATAATATGTATCCGAAGACTAATAAGAAAAAAATGGAAGACAAATTGTATATTGCTTAAAATATTTAATATACAACTTAACAGTTTTATTTTTTTTAAATATCATTTGATGTTATTTATTTTTTTCGCAAAGACTTACTAATTTAAATGATTGTGATCCAATGTTTTTTATTTATTTTAATTTAAACTTTATTGGATTATTTGTGTATAATTTTGATTATTGATTTTTAATATATGCTGATTATGTTGTTATATATTGTGTGGTAATTTATGGTTGTTACCTTTTAAATATTAAAATATAATTAAAATGTTCTGATGTATTTATATGTAATGAATTAAAAAGTATATTTAAGGGTATCAATCGTGCTTGAAGTTCCTCTTTATGTTAGCATAATATAACAAGATGGAATTCAGATGGGCAACCGGTAGGATCCTCTATTGGTTAGTTAGGCGGTTTTTTTGGGTGAAATTGCAAGAAAGCTTAAGGATTTTCTTATAATGTACGACAAAAAAGAATATGAAATTTTTAGGGATAAAATAAATGTATCAATAAATAATTGAACATTCTTTTATTTATTGTTTTGATTGTAAACTAACTTTTATTTTTATGATTATGTTGGTCAAAATTTGTTGTTGATGATGGAGATAACAAAAAATATATCGTTACGTGCCTTGGAAAGAAATGGCAAGATGCACGATGTAGGTTGTTATCGACGTTATATTAATAAAGACCATTGGACTATTTTTGTCCAATATAGGCGTAAGATAGAAACCATGGTAACCATTCTCCAGTTGCATTGTCATTTGTTTTCTACTATTATGTTTTCTGATGTCATTTGTCATCAATGCAGGAGAAGGTTGATAAAAAGGTTGAAAATAGAGAAAACCTAACGATCCTTCATACATTAGGCTCTAAGACGGTTGCAAGGAAAGGAGATGAGTTGGAAGGATTCACTCAATCTACTAGTTATTGCATACTTAATTGAACAAGTGCTTATTACACGTGTTTACTTGTAGGAACTGTGAGATAGTAAAAAATACAGTAAGGGTGAAATGTATTCCATTTGTCATCGAACGTTTGATGGGTCATTTGTCAACGACGATGCGAACGAAAAATATGTAAGTGTAAAGAATAGAAGTGTTATGTGATTGTAAGTATTTTTTATTCGATTGGTAATAGTGAGTTGTAAAGTTATAAAAATATAACATTACTTATATGGGAATAGATGTAGTTAGTTTAGCTCCAATTTTGTCATTGAATACATTGGTTGTATTGGTGTGCTTGCTTCAATGTTATAAAGGCTTGGTTTGGTGCATTATGATTGGATGTAGTTAGTTTTGGTGCTTGTACCAATATAGTTCATCTATTTATTTTCTTAGATGATATCAAATAGATTGTTCTTTTGCAACACATAGGTTAATATACTACATTGTTTTTTTCTGTTGAAATAGTTGTGTATTTTAAACCTTTCTATTACAAAGAGGAATTTAGTTTGCTTCATTTCCTTGTGCTTGAACAATTGCAAGCTGAAATTGGTAAGATTCATTCTCCAAATGAAGCATTTGTTAATGTGTTTGAAAAGAACATCCTAGATATGTTCGTTGTGTGAGACTTGGAATAACAGCGTCTCAAATTACTACATCTACTTATCATTTTATAAGATAAATGTCTTCCTCCAAAGCTAATGAGAAGATGGAGAAAATGAAAGTTGAAATTGATTGGCTTAAGAAAATGAATTTTGAATTAGATATGTTGAAGGAGCAAATTGCTTTGTAGTTACAAATGCAAAATTCTAGAGAAGAAAAGGTTAATTTGTTTTCTTAGAAAACATGTTTAAAAAATTATGTGAGAACTGTTTCTCGTTGGTTAAAAATATCAATTGTGTAATGATTGCTCCTAACTATATGACAAATTTAGTTAATTTGTATTTGACAAAATTTATCAAGATTCATTGAGGTTAATATATACTTTTTTTCAAGGCAACAAACATAAAATCACCAATAAATGGTAGACGTTCATCTGAGTCAAGCTACCGACCTAATGATCCTTGAGCAACATCCTTAGGGACTAATTAGATATTTTGATGGACTTTTATGTTTGATGGATTTGTTTTGTATGTTTAGCCACTCCAGTAATGTTTTGAATATTTAAACTATCTATTTATTGTTTTAGTTAAGTTCAATGTATGAATTGGTGTTATTTCTTTTCAAAAATTATATAAATTGGATTTAGTTACAATAGTTATATAATTTTGTATTTAACTTATGTCGATGATATTTACGAATATTTTTTATTTTAATTAATAAAAAATAGGAAAAAAAATGTATCATAATTTTTTATTTTAAATTATTAGGCTTGTGATCAAATTGTCTCAAAATGAACATAGTGACGGCAATATTTTAAGAACTAATAAGTTTGAAAGTGTGTAACGACGGTTCTACCTTGGGGTAGACAAAGTAAAGTTCTAAATTAGAACATTTGAAAACTGAACCGAACTGGCTATCAAATTGAAAAACCTGAATCGAACTGATTTTTAGATAAAAAAAGACCGAACCAAACTATTTTATAAACTAGTGAATTGATTTATTACTTTAAAGCGAATCGAACTGGTTGAACTTAGTTTTTTGTTCTTATAAATCAAATTTTACATAATTACCTCTAATTACTTCTATTAAAACAAATTTGGTTCTAGTGTTTTGGAACTAAAAACTAGTTTAGTTCAGTTTTTTCGAATTGAAAACAAGTTTCGTTCAAAAACAGTTTCATTCAGTTAAAAAATATGTTTTTAGTTTCAACTAGTTTTAAAAAATCAGTTCGAAAGTTGTTTGGTTCTCAATTTTTATAAACCAGTTTCATTCAAAAACAGTTCGATTTAGTTCAATTCTGCAGTTTGGTTCAGTTTTTTCTTTTCATAACACCCCTAGTTCTACCTATTGCAAAACGTATGTTGAGGTGGTTAGAAACCGTCGCAAATGTTGTCGACAATTGGAAATGGTTTTTTCAACTGTCGCAAATTGACCACGAGATGAAAGAATATGCGATAGTTGGAGAACAATCACAATTATTCATTAATGATAGTTATAACCGTCGCAGGTGTCCTTTACAATCGTCGTAAATCAATTTTTTGCTTTTATTGATAAGTGACAATCAAATCAAGTATTTAATGGGATTGATATTTTTTATTATTGGTTTTTCTTTATAAAGATATAGACAAAGAATTAATGGAATAAAAAATAAAAAAAGAATGAATTTTAGAGGTGCTACATCATACTATTAAATGATGTGGCAAAATTAATATTACATGGCATGTAAAAATGTGATGTATAAACATAAAATTTGAGTTTTTGTTTTAATATATTATATTAATTTATTTTTTAACTATCATTTGAAATAAGTCTCTTTCTCTCCCCACTAAAAACAAACACTCCAAATGAGATTTCTTTACTCTATATTAACTTTCTGACTTGGTGTAATATTTTGTTTGACCTTATCATTGATTAACTTATCCATTTTAATTAATGAATCAATGGTTGATTCTCTATCTTTGCATTTAAAGTTGTTTTTATTGAATTCTAGCACATGGATTAGCGATTTCATAATAACTCGCTAATTATATGTCGGATTTAATAACCAAACCTCATATTCCGATTTTTACTACTTGTAATCAAATTGATCTTAAAAATTCTTCGGTAAGTTAAAGCAAAGGTCAAACTGATTATATTTTGAACCTTGTGTTATTACCATATTTGAATATCTAATTGATATGGTTTTTGAACGCAAAATTTTTACTAATTGGATGTCTCAAAATTTCAAACTTTTTCTATTAGGAGTAATACTAAAACCTCAATTTTATTTTGATAAAGGGATCAAATCAAGAATATATTTATATCGGTGAGTTGAAATTTATCATATTTTTGTCTTAAACTGTTTTGAATTTTATTTATATTTTATTATTACTTATAGTTGAGGTTGCAATAAAAGAAATCTATTATGGAGCCTTAAGTAATCCAATATGCGTCTCCTTTAATCATCCTCTTACATCTACAATTCTAGGTTTGTGCATGTTAGTATTGTAGTACTTCAATTTCGTTCAGGAAATCATAATTTTCTTTTCAGTTGTAGCATCTAATTCTGCCTATATATGTTTCAATTTTTGTATTTAGTAGTATCATCTAGTTCTATCTCTGATTCTATTTTTTCATCACTAGTGCAATTAAACTTTGTTAGATCGGTTCTTATGTACTTGTTAGATCGGTTTTTTGTCCGATTTAACATCAAACGTTGTAATAAATAGTTAATTATTAAATCAGCTAAAATAATAGATGTAACGAGTCACATTCAAAAATGATTTATTAGATCGATTGAATTTCAACAATATAACAAGTTAAATTCAAAAATGATTTATTAGATCGGTTCAATTTGAACCAATATAACAAGTCAAATTCCAAATTAATCTATTAGATCGATTAAATTTGAACCAATATAACAAGTCAAATTCAAAATTGATTTATTACATCGGTTAAATTTGAACCAATATAACAACTCATATTCAAAATTATTTATTTTATTGAGCCAATCGATTTAAGTAATTAACTTTTTAATTTTTTTTTCTTTATAACTTTCACCCCTTACATATGTAACCCCATAATTTCACATATTACACTATTAACTAGAATTTATCATTCAACCATAAAACACAAAAATTCATACGAAGCTTTTCATTTAAAAATCAATGACAATGAGTCATAATTTTTTTACAAAATCTAAATTATCAAATTTAGAGCTACATAATATTCACTAGTTAAAAAAAAACATTATCTTCTATATATTAATAGTCTAAAGATACTAAAATATTACAAGTGCTTCAAGCATTTTCTATTAGTTCAAGAATGAAGTTTGCACAACATTGTCGGACATTCATCATTTCTTTGTCATCATATGGCTTTGATTCTCCAAATATCTGAATTATAAACATTGAAATAACAAAATTATCTAAATCATGTGACCATAAAAATCATAAGTAGTTAATTAATACTAACTTTGAAAAAATCTATCACATACCCACATCCATGAATCAACAAGACCACAAGAAACAATGTTCAACATATGTATTATAATATAGTAACCACACTCATAACATTTAGGTTGTCTTTGGCACTAAAATTTAATATTATATGTAAATTATAATGAGTAAATATTATATAGATAAAAACATATAAATTATGATTGAAATTCTATATATATATATAATCTAAACAACTTACAATGGGAATGCTCCATGTGGGCTTGTTCTTTCTTAATCTTCGCAACTTATTATATTCACCCAAAGCTCTACAAAAATAAAATATTCATTAAAATGGAGCAAATAAAATCACATAAAGATGAATTAGCATATAAATAAAAATGAATAAAAAATAGCATGTTTTAATGAATGCAATTGGAACAGTTTTATTACTTTGTTCATTATAGAGAGGAAAAACATTAAAACTTGAAATTATGAAACATCATTATCTCTGTTCTTTGGTGGCCAGAGATACACTCATAGATAAGTACTAGTACTTCAAAAAAAAAAAAAAAACGTTAAAATTATTTAATGAACTAAGATAGTCAGCATTCACTGGCATATTTATATATTTATCTATAACCTTCTATAACATGGTCCATAACAAAGATGAAATATATCTTTATATAAACATAAGTGTGTTACTTAAATATAAGGAACTATTACTTATATATTTCCACTAACTGATTATTTCTCTTTCCCTCTTTATGCCTCCCACTTCTTAAGATTCAGGGGCTCTTACATCAAAAATAAGAGAAACGGATGGTTTACCAAGTCATGCCATGCAATAAATGGTTAAGAAAAGAATACTGAGATAAAAACCCTCAGAAAGCTGTAAAGGAGTTAAAGTACTAGAATTCAAATTTTAGTCAAAATGTAAAAATATTAACTTAGCTAACTACAAAGCACCAACAAATAAAATCAATAAAGGAAAAACAAATTATTGTAGCAAATAAAGCACATAGAGATTAATTATATTATTATATTATTCACTGCCTTTAAAGCCATAAGCCTCTTAAAAAGTGTTGATATACAATAATGTTGTGCCATCAAGCATGTTCAAAATATATGTATCACAAAAGCAAAGAATCTAAAAACTCAAATTTTGTGCATTTGCATGTGCCTTAGCATTTCCATTTTGTGCCAACGGAACAATGTTTAATTGGATTTGTAGAAGGTCAGCCTTGTCATTTCTAAAAAGATCTAAATGTGCTTTTGAAATACATATATCGAAAATACAATAAACACTTACAAATCGATGATGTGGATGATATTTTTATTTGGTTTTCATCCCAACGAACATAGGAAGACTACAATATTCTTCTTAGGACAAATAACGAGCAATTGCCAATGACAACTACATTGTGCAAAAAGTTAAAAGTGTTAAGTACATTTATGTTATAAACTTGTAATGGATAAATTATAATAAAATTTAACTTACTTATTGAGATAAGGTAACATATAACACTCTTTTTGGTCCTGCTGCAACTTATTTTTTATGTGATTTTGAGCCCCAATAGAATCACATTCACTCTGAATGAAACATGGATCAATGAATTCATACATGCAACACCCTAATTTATTGTTATACCTTAATTTATTATTATTATTATTATTATTATTATTATTATAAAGTAGTGATATTTTTTTATACATGTGTTTCTTGTGATGTAATAATCTTTTTACGTGTATTTTGTTGTCTTTGTAGTTATGTAAATTAAATTCATTGATAATTGATATTAGACCTATTTATTTTATTTAAAATAATAATAATATATACGGATTGCTATCATATTAAGCCTCATATTTTAGTATTGTTGTTGTTATCTAGACCTTTATTATTTAAATTTCTTTTTATGTAAGTATATAAATATAAAATAGCTATATTAATTATTTATTAAATACAATAATGATGATGATACCGTCATTAAATTTAATACTCCATATAACAGCTTAATAATTTATATTAATAGCCTAAGTAATAAATTGAATTCACCATAAACGAAATTAATGGATCTAAATTAATTCTGAATTTGTGATATATATAATACCCTAAATATTTAATTAATAAATAATAGTAAATTATAATAAATTATATTATATGTGTATTCTATGTGGTGTGATAATTTTCTATGTATTTTTTTATCCTAATAATTTATTTAAATTATTAATATTGACTATAATTGACTTAAAAAAATAAATAAATTAATATATATATATATATATATATATATATATACATAATAATAATAAAAATATATGGAGTGAATTTACGTTGTTATATTAGTTGTTACCTTTAGCTCTAATAAAATAGGATAATAATTATAATTATAATTATTATCATAGTAGTAATAACCTAGGCTGAAACTAGGTATATATATATATATAGAGGAACAGAGGTTAACGGAGCCGCATTAGGAATGATTAGTAGCCGCCTTGCATCATCACCAAAGTCATAAAATAATTCTTCCACTCTATACCTTGATCAAAAGCCATCTTGCATCATCACTAAAAGCATAAAGCATTCTTCCTCTCTGCACCTTGAACACAAGCCGCCTAGCATCATCATCATAACCATAAGGTATTATTCCTCTCTGTATATTGATCGAAACATGTAGTAATGATAGGCAGATTTTCTTTCAATATGAATATTCCATTTTAATTATAATAATAATTTTCTTCTAATTATATTCTTGAAGCAATGTTTTTAGAAATTTAGCAGTGATAGCAAACAATAATTTAGGTGCATTGCTTTAACTTCTCAATTACATCATAGTCTCAAACATTCTTTGTAAATGGTTGATATCATGTAATGTAAACAAAAAAAAATGTATGCTGATTGTAAATGGTTGATATCCTTTATAAATGGTTTATAGTTCTGTTGTGTTTGAATTAAAAAAAAAAAATGTATGCTGATTTAGTCTAAAGTTGATTACTTCTCTCTTGAAATTTGAATAACATACATTATCTATTATTTATATAGAAGCCAATTTGAATAGCATGTATTATCTGTTATTTATATAGAAGCCAAATAAATGGTACATTCACACAGAATTCCAAAAAAATTGCAATGTGTATATACGCATTAGTAGCAGTTCTCTATCCACTTTGCCTTATTTATTTTATTATTTATTTTATAACTTAGTTTATATTAATTATTTATTTTATTATTTATTTATTCATTTAGTTATTTATTTATTAATTATATTATTATTTATTTGTTATTAATTTATTTATTATTTATTTTATTAATTATTTATTCACTTATTTATTTATTATTTATTTTATGATTTATTTATTCACTTACTTATTTAATTATTTATTATTTATTTTATTATTTAGTTATTTATTCAGTTACGTATTTATTTATTTATTTTATTATTTATTTATTTATTTACTTATTAATGTATTTACTT
>JBBPBS010000451.1:1013029-1074915 GCA_037974835.1 Cicer judaicum
TATTCATTTATTTATTTACTTATTAACGTATTTATTTATTTATTTATTTATTTACTTATTTCTTTATTATTTCTTTATTCATTTACTTATTGATTTATTTTATTTTTTATTTTATTATTTATTCATTTACTAATTCGTTTATTTATTATTTATTTTATTTATTCATTTACTTATTTGTTTATTTATTATTTATTTTGTTGTTTATATATTTCTTTATTTATTCATTTATTCATAGTAAGTAATTTATTTGTATTTGGTGGTTGTGTGGCTATAATTCCTCTCGTTCTTGAAGTAAGTAATATATACAAATGTTCTTGAAGTAATATATTCATAGTAAGTAATATATACAAATGTTCTTGAAGTACTTCCTCTCGTTCCATGCTCTTAAGTTTTAAGTCTCGTATACCATTACCCACACATGTTCCCTCATGACGAGATCTAGGAATTCCCATGGCTTCTGCTTTTGACATATAGTCAGAACAAAACTCAATAGCTTCTTCTGCTATGTACCTTTCAACAATAGATGCTTCAGGACGGTGTGGATTCTTCACATACCCTTTTAAAACCTTCATGTAATGCTCGAATGGATACATCCACCTCAAATAAACAGGACCACATAATTTAATCTCCCTAACTAAATGAACAATTAAATGAACCATGATGTCAAAAAAAGAAGGAGGAAAATACATGCCCAGTTGGCACAAGATAATAACAAATTCATTTTCCAACTCATTTAATTTTTGAGGATCAATGACTTTGCTACAAATAGCGTTGAAGAATAAACACAACCTCGTTAAGACCTCTCTTACTTTTTTAGGCAATATGCCACGTAAAGCCACTGGTAGTAGTTGTTGCATCAAAATGAGGCAATCATGAGACTTTAGGCCAACTAATTTCAAATCTTTTATTGACACAAGACTCTTGACATTTGAGGAGTATCCATGTGGTACTTTTATTCCCCTTAAACACTCACAAAAGCATCTCTTCTCCTTTTTGGACAATGTATGACAAGCATGAGGCAAATATATTCGTTTACCTGTTGATTGTGGAGCTAATTGTTGTTGTATACCCATATCAACCATATCTAGACGAGAATTTAAGCCCTCCTTTGTTTTCCCCTGAATGTTTAAAAGTGTTCCAATTACACAATCACACATGTTTTCTCAACATGCATCACATCAAGACAATGTCTTACATCTAGACTAGACCAATAAGGAAGATCAAAGAACACATACTTCTTCTTCCATTTATATCCTTAACCCGTTGATAAACTTGCTCCCCAGTTAAGGCTTTTTGAGAAATTCCATGCTCTTGGTGTCCATTAAACGCTTTTCTCAACTTACGATATGGATGATTAGACTTGAGAAATTTTCGATGCCCAACATAAACAGTTTTTATTCCATGGTTCAATTGTTGGTAGCATACAGTTTTTATAAGACATGCTTTATGTCCCTTAACACTATAGCCACACAAGTTTCCATATGCAGGAAAATCATTGATTGTGTAGAATAGCATTGCACGCATCTTAAAATATTCACGAGAATACCCATCAAACACATCAACACCTTCCCAAAGCATTCTCAAATCTTCAATCAATGGACTTAGATAAACATCTATGTCATTTCCAGGTTGTTTTGGACCTGAAATCATCATAGATAACATGATGTATTTAAGCTTCATGCAAATCCAAGGAGGTAAGTTGTAGATAACTAATAGAATAGGCCATGAACTATGGTTACTACTTAAGTTTCCATATGGATTCATTCCATCTGTAGCAAGTCCAAGCCTAAGGTTCCTTGGCTAATTTCTGAACTCCAGGTACAAAGCATCAATTTTCTTCCATTGCAAAGAATGAGCTAGGTGACGAAGTTGTCCATCATGCTTTCTCTCATCGGTATGCCATCTTACATTCTTTGCATCATTTATATTAGGAAACAAACGTTTGAACCTTGGAACTATTGGAAGATACCATAACACCTTCGCAGGAGGTCTCTTTGAGGTTTCGTCATAAATGGAATCACCATCCTTAATTTTGTAGTGTGATAGTCCACACCTAGGACACTTAGTCAACTCTTCAAACTCATCTCTATACAATAACTTAATCCAATGTGTTACCTTGGACACAATAACTTCTTTGCCTCATAGTTACGATTCGGCAATGTGTTACCTTCTGGGAGCATTTCTTTCAACAATTCAAGTAATTCAGTGAAGCTTTTATGTGTCCATCCATTTCTCGTCTCCAAGTTGAACAATCTTAATACCGTAGACAACCGTATGAAGTTAGTGCATCCCAAATACAAAGGCTCTTCTTTGTCACTGCATAAATTATCGTATAATTGTGCACGATTAAAGGACTCTTATCCAACATCACGTATCATGTCCTCTAGTTGATCATTCATATCTACATCAACTTCCTCTCTTTCTGAGGTATTTGACATGTTTAATGAATCACCATGCAATATCCATCTAATATAGTTCAGGTCAATCCCAGAATAAATTAGATGACTTCGTATTTCCTCAAAATGTAATGTATTTTCATTCAAACAAATAACACAAGGACAATAAAACCTTCCCTTACTTTTAGGAATTTTTTAAAGCAAATTATAAAAGCTCCTCAACTCCCTTTTCATACACTTCACTCAAACAATTAGCATTCATCCAACTGCGATTCATAACTACTTATAAAAAAATATACAATATTATAATGATTTTAATCACATTTTAAGAATCATATTTCTACATAAAAAGTTAATTGAGTTATTTATATTCTCACATCTATTATGTATTTGCTTTTACAATGCAAGGCTTACATAATGTGCATATAGTAATTGTCTTTTTAATACAACTTGAGGGTAATGCATGTTTTCTTTGTAACCATTGTAGACAGAGCAATTAAATAAGTTTTTTGAGCAAGAGATTGGAGTTAGAAGAAGAGCGCTCATGGTTTGGATGCATAACAATGAGCACAATCTTGCCTAAAAAGTACATAGTTATTCTTGTATATATTGAAAAAAATTTATTAAATTTGAAAGACTTAAATTACCTTTATAAAATAACTCTTACACTAAAAAATCATGCATGTTCGACAAAATTATTTTCAAACATCTTGATCATTTAGTTTGTTACTACTCCTATATCACAACAAAGCCAGATAAAAAGAAGAATACTCTTTTAATGGTACAAATTGGTCATAGTTGATCGTGGAGATGATGTATCAAATGAATGCGATCCAAAAAAAGAAATAGACAATAGTATCAACAAATTAAAGAGGACTCCTTTTTAAATATACATAAAAAATAATCATATATAGTTGATATATTATTTGGCTTTAAATTGACCGAAATATACTAACTTTTCATTTGGGTTAATTTTGATTATACTGAAGGTAAGAGGAAGTATAAATAAATCAATTACATGAATTAAAGAATTAATTTGACATAATCAATGTGCATCAACCAGTTATGTAAATAAATTACATGTTCCAGAAGAATCTATGGCTATGCAAGAGGAGATTTTTGGGCCAATAATGCCAATTATCACAGTGAGTACTATATCATAATAGAAAGTACATTTAGGACTTGTTGCCAAAGAATATGACTATGTAGGAATGGCAGTGTTCAAAAAAGAAATTTTCTAAGTGTAGGCTTTAAATATATAATCACTATGTTACTATGTACTTTTTCGTCAACTAGTTATTTGCAACCAAATTCACAATAGATAAATTATATATCAGGAAGGACTTGATATGTTTTTTATATTTAACAGTCAGCTAAGTCTTTATATCTTTCCCTAACATTCTTTTTTTGTAGGTAGACAACAAAGAAGATAGCTTCGGTATAATAAAATCAAGGCCTAAACCTATTTTTCACAAACAATGAGCATTTTCATGTATAATAAACCTGTCGCTGCATATCTCTTCACAAACAATGAGCATCTGAAGAAGGAATATGTGGATAAGATATCTTCTGGAGGGATGCTCATCAACGATGCTGTCATACATGTAGATATTCTCTTTCTGAAATTAAATTATACATGAGAATTTATTGAATTCCAACATTTTCTTCAAAAAAATTATGATCCCATTTTCATAAATCTATTGTTCTATTGAGAGATTTTATGATGTTGAGAGTAGATCAATTTCACACTAACATCTAATGAGAAACATTTATTTGTTCATGTAATACTGTCAATTTCAAAATGCAAATACAAAATGAGATGACAAGACTAAATAATTATATTTTCATTAGATATTAATGTAAAACTGATTTACACTTACAGTGGATGTCTTTTAAGTCTGACTGATATAATAATGTTGACTTGAATCAATAATAAGTAGTGCTATTGGTTTTCTTATTCTACTAGTACAAATAATCCCTTAATATTTCATGAAAGATAGAAACACATGCAAGAATAGTATAAATCTTAGATTCTCAAGACTTTACTACCTAAATTTTGTATGGCTAACATGCATGATGGAATTAGAGTGACATTTATAGCTCAATTTTGGTGCAGGTTGCAACTCGTGGTTTGCCTTTTGGAGGAGTTGAAGAGAGTGGAATGGGTTGTTACCATGGAAAGTTCTCTTTTGATAGTTTCAGCCATAAAAAGTCAATTTTGTATAATAGTTTTGATGCAGATTCTTCCATAAGGTACCCACGTATACACCTCAAAAGGAAAAATTGTTGAGGGCCATTTTAGGTGGCAATATTTTTGACATAATTCTTGCTTTATTTGGATGGTCTAAATGACACAGGTTGTATAAGATACAATGTTAGTTAATTAGACTAATTAGATGAATTAAAAGATAATTAAACTAATTAGAGCGGTTAAACTAATTAGTATGTGATTAATATTGTTTGTAATATGTTGGTTAAATCTTAAGAGTATTTAAGTATTGATTTAAAAAAGGAAATGTAGATAAAAACATAGATTCACATTAAGCAATGAATATTTTCTGGGTTATGGCCAGAACCAACAAGTTTTTCAGACAAGGGAATAGATCCTAAAACAACCAACACAAATCACAAACTCAAATTGACAAATGTGCTTAAAAAATTATAGCATTAGACTTATTATTAATAGAGACAATATCACAAACACATAGCATGCCGTTTTAAAGGATGATTGAAAATTGGGATAACTACTACTACTCAAATTTCTCCTTCAAATTTCTCCATCAATTAAAGATTAATAATAAGAATAATTAACAATAAAATAATTTTAGATTGTTGAGTAACAAACAAGAGTTATTAGAAAATTACCAGAGAAAGCAACAAATGATAGTGAAAGAAATTGACACTTCTCTGTGGAAATGCTCCTTGATAGATGGAAGAGGAAGACAAAGAAAACTCGTCGTAGGTGCTGAAATAGAAAATGTTTCGCCGGACCAACTCGTCTTTGGCGATGAAGGCTAAAAGCTGCGTTCGATTCACGTTTTCACTGAAGTATGAAGATTAAATGTGGAAGGATGAAAAAAATTTCATGGGTAAGATGCACGTGTTTAATTTGTGGCTGCGTATGATGAAGAACAAAGGTAGAATGATGAAAAATGGATTTGGATTCATGGGTGACTAATTTGTGGGTTTGCAGAACAAGGATGAAGAGCGAAGGATGAAGAGGCAAAATGAAAGGGTTCGCACACGTGACTTCTTATTCTTTGGTTAGTTTAGCAAATTGTTTTTTTAGAAGGTTTTTAGATTGGTCTAACAAAACAGATCAAATAAAATTTGTAATAATAACAAACTTGCTACTATCTTTTTTCTCTTGCATAGGTTTTTTGTGTGTGCAATTTTTATTTTTAATATATATGTTGGATCAGTTCAATTAGAACAAATCTAATAAAATTTACTATAATAACGAATTTACTATAATTTTTAATTTTTTTTTGTAGTTTTATTTTTTTTAATGTGATTATTAGAACAGTTCAATTAGAACAGATCTAACAAAGTTTACCATAATAACATATTTGCACCGTCTTGCTTATTACATTGGATGTATAACAATCGATCTAATATCGACGATGTAACAAGGTTAAAATGCACTAGTGCCTCTAATGATATCCTTTAGTTCTACCTCTAGTTCAGTTTATGCCTCAGGTGGTATCATCTGGTTCTACCTCTATTTTCGTTTCTGCCTTTGGTGATATTCTCTAGTTTTGCCTCTATTTTCGTTTCTACCTATAGTGGTATTCTCTAGATCTGTATCTAATTCTATTTCTGCCTCTGGTAGTATCCTCGGGTTCTGTTTCTACTTCTAGTGATATCCTCTGGTTCTGCATCTGATTATGTTTCTGCCTCTATTTATGTTTCTGCCTCTGATTCTATTTCTGCTTCTGATGCTATCCTCTTTTTATGTTTATGCCTTTGGTTCTGTTTCTAACTCTCATTTTATGCCTCTAGTTCTTCCTCTTATTATGTTTATTCCTTTGGTTATGTTCTACCTTCGGCTATGTTCCTTCCTCCAGTTATGTTTCTACCTCTATTTACATTTCTGCCTTTGATTTTGTTTCTACATTTGGTATTGTTCCTTCCTCAGGTTCTGTTTTTGCCTCTAGTTTTTTTTTCTGCCTCTAGTTCTGTCTTTGCCTCTAATGTTATCCTCTGATTATGTTTCTACATCTAGTTCCATTTCTACCTCTAGTGTGTATCCTCTGATTCTATTTTTGTCTTTGATTTCTTCTTGCCTCTTTTAGTATCATCTGATAATGTTTCAGCCTCTGATGGTATCCTTCGGATCTGCCACTTGTTTCGTTTTTTCCTCTGATTCTATTTTTGCCTCTGGTTGTTTCTCTTGGTTCTGCCACTGGTTTTGTTTTTTCCTTTAGTGGTATCTTCTAGTTCTTCCTCTTGTGGTATCTTCTAGTTCTATCTCTGATTATGTTTCTGCCTCTAGTTTCGTTTCTACCTCTAGTAGTATCCTCTAGTTCTGCCTCTAATTTTGTTTCTACCACTATTTATGTTTCTGCCTTTGGTTGTATCCTCTGGTTGTAGTTATAATTCCCTCTTAGTTCTTGTTGTTTTTATTTATTTATTTATTTATTTATTTATTTATTTATTTATTTATTTATTTATTTATTTTATATTTCTTGTTTTATTTTTAGGCAGCATTAGCACCCTTCCATCATTTCAATCTCTCTGTAAACTACAAGTTTTTTGATGAAGAGAAAGGTCAACCATTATGGTCAAAGCAACAACCTCAAAAAGAAGTTCAAATATCTTCATTAATAAAGCTTCAAATCCAAATATTAAATGTTAAAATGTAAAAGTATACAATACAAACTAATACTTCAAATACATGAGAACAAGTCATATTTACATATGCATATAAAGTATTTTCAAAAGTCAAAATAGCATTAACAATGTCTTAAAACTAATATTTTTGACAAATTACATAAGTGTATTCGAATACAGCATCCTGTATTCGAATACAAAGCAAGTCAGAACCAATAGTCTCAAAGTTGTATTCGACTACGACTATGTGTAGTCGAATACACTTCAAGTCAGTGGCCAAAATCCTTATATATGTATTCGACTACAACCTTCAGTAGTCGAATACAAAGTTAGTCAGTGACAAATTTTCACTAATCTGTATTCGACTACACACATGTGTATTTGAATACGAGGTGTAATTTTTGAATATTTTTGAACGTTACAAAGAGGTGTATTCGAATACACACATCCTGTATTCGAATACAACTGGAAGCAATACAATTTTTCAGATCTGGAATGGCTCCAGATCATTGTATCTTTTCATCAAACCTCTTGGATCAATGGCCACAAATCTGAAGAGATGTTTATGGAGTATAAATACCACATAACTTCAGATCAAAATATACACAATCCTTCAATCAATACCTTGAACAACTTTGAACAAAATTCTGATTTTTTTAAAAAGTACTTGCATTTCATTTTTATATCATTCAGATAGGTTCTCAAGTACTTGAGTTGTTATTGGATTGTTTATCAATATAACTCTCCTTATTCTTATTCAAATCATATTGTATCACTTGTAAAAGAAAGTAGTACTTTCTTAAAAGTAGCTTAATCTAAGATAGTGGTGTGCTATCTTAAAAGTTTGTAACAAGAATCCCAGGGTGGGAGTTGTACATTTTCTGACAATTAGTGGATCAATCTCTTGTGGTGTGCAAGAGGACTGGATGTACCCTTGGTTATAAGGGGAACCAGAATAAATCTAGTGTGTTCATTTATTTACTACACCTTACTATTAGTAGACATTATATTAACTCAGAAAATTCAACTACCATATCACTGAAAACAAGAAAATTTACTAACACCTAATTCACCCTCATCTTAGGCGTACTTCTATACTTTTAATTTGCATTAGAGCAGGTTGTGGTAACTTATTCCTCGATCAATTATTCTTGGCTTCCGCACAACTTGTTTTTAGAGACGGTGGTTGCAGTACCAAGCCACCATGTTTTGTTGGAGAGCACAACGATTTTTGGAAGATACGTATGCACGCGTATCTGGAAGCACAAGGAGACGACATATGGGATGCAGTTGAAAATGGTCCTCACATTCCAAAAACTGTCATCAATAACAAAGAAGAAATAAAGATAAAAAATTCTTGGACTTATGATGATAAAAGAAAAGAGTTGTTCGATAAAAAGGCTAAGAATATATTACAATCAACACTGGGAATAGATGAATTGTTTTGTATATCTCACTGTAAACAACAAAAGAAATATGGGATATGTTGGAAGTAACTCACGAAGGCACCATTCAGGTAAAAAGATCTAAACTCAACACACTATCACAAGAATATGAGTTATTTAGAATGCAGCCCAGAGAGTCTATTCTAGACTTACAAAAATGGTTCTCCCACTTAACCAATCATTTGACGACACTCGGAAAAATCTTCACCAATGATGAATTAAATCTAAAAGTACTAAGATCTTTGCAAGGGCCTGGCAACCAAAAGTGACAGCAATCTCCGAAAAGAAAAGCCTACTTCAAGAGCACGAAATCGAACTTGGAAGGTTATAACAAAATGAAAGTCAAGAAGAGAAGACAAAAAATATTGCTCTAAAGACCGAATCAAGAGAAACAAATCAAGGACGACAATTCAGATGAAGATGAAAACATTATTTTTCTTGTTAAGAAATTTGGTAAGTTTCTTAAAAATGACATAACATTGAAAAAGAAAAGTTTAAAGAAGAAAGATAGTTCTCCATCAAAACAAAACTTCACTTGCATTGAATGTGGAAAACAAGGACATATCAAAGCAGATTGTCCAAACCTTGCTAAGAAGAATGCCATCAAAAAGAAAGACTTCAAGAAGGCATATATAGCATTGGAAGACAACGAAGTATGTTCATCTTCAGAAACAGAAAGTGAAGAATGCTCAAATGTTGCATTAATGGCATCGCATCAATCAGATGATGAAGAAGAGGTTAGTAATATAGACTCTCCTCATCATAGTAAAATTAATAGTGAATTAATTATAGAATACAACGATGCTCAAAACACAATTAAGGAATTACTTATTGAATGTAAAAATATGTGTAAACTAGTGTCAACACAAAAGAAACAAATATCAAGTCTACAAGAAAAAGTTGACATTATGGAGAAAAATTCTGAAAAACTAAAACAGAATTTTACATGCAATAAATCTGATTCCCTCTCTTTCAAAATTGTACAATTAAATAGGGTAATTAAACGATATGAAAAGGGACAATTAGGATTGGAAAATGTTTTAAATATGCAAAGATACTCAAATGACAAAAGTGGTCTTGGATATTCAAAATTTGATAAACCAAACTTGAATAAGACTATTTTTGTTAAAGCGAGTAATCAATCCAATCAAGAAAAGATTATAGTTATGAAAAAGGATCATCATTATAAAGAGATAATTATTCAAAATAAATCTCATACACATGCTACTAAAAATAGATTTAATCCTACTTGTTCTTATTGTGGTCTTCATCGTCATACACCTAATACCTATCACATTAAAAACATTAGTGTTCCAAGAGGGCATTACGTATGGGTAAAGAAAGGTACTAACCATCAAGGACCCAAAGCACATTGGGCACCTAATAAAGTTTGATTTCAATTTTGTAGGTATGCAAGCAAGGTACTTCAAATATGTGGTAGTTAAATAGTGGATGTTCTAAACATATGACGGGTGATGTAACAAATTTTTTAGCCTTAACACTGGAGTCAAAGGAATATGTAGTCTATGGAGACAACAACAAAGGAAAAATTTTAGGCATTGGAAAAGTCGGTACAGCACCATCCCCCTCGATTGAAGATGTCTTATATGTTGATGGTCTAAAACACAATCTCATAAGCATTAGCCAGCTTTGCGACAAAGGATACAAGATATTCTTTAACAAAGATGAGTGCATCATCAAAAATGAAGCTACAAAGGAAATTCAATTTAGTAGTAAGCGGTTCAAAAACATTTTTATACTTAATCTTGACGATTTATCCTTAAAAATGAAATGTCTTTTGGTAAGCGACAATAATGATGCTTGGCTATGGCATAAGAGATTTGCTCATATTCACATGGAACATTTAAACAAATTGGTCAAGCATGATCTTGTTGTAGGCTTACCAAAAATGAAATTTATAAAGGATAAATTGTGTGACGCATGTCAAAAAGGTAAGCAAACAAAAAGTTCTTTCAAAACTAAAAATGTCATTTCAACCTCTAGACCACTACAATTGATACATATGGACTTGTTTGGTCCATCAAGAATCAAAAGTCTTGGTGGAAACTCATATGGACTATGTAAGACCCTTAATTTTAAATCCTAAATTACACAATTTTAGGGTATTTTGTGTGAATTTCTTAGGCTGTTAGCCAAATTTTTGGTATTTAGTGAGTTAAATGCCAAAAAATATATTTTTGGAAGTTTGATTAGAATTATTTGTC
This sequence comes from Cicer judaicum, assembly GCA_037974835.1. Classification (NCBI taxonomy): domain Eukaryota; kingdom Viridiplantae; phylum Streptophyta; class Magnoliopsida; order Fabales; family Fabaceae; genus Cicer; species Cicer judaicum. The sequence continues at coordinate 1,023,929 of JBBPBS010000451.1, forward strand.
AAAAAATAATTTAGTTACGTTGCAAATGATTTAATACCGGACAGTTTTGTTAAAAATATCACTTGTTGCTGAAAAAGCCTCTATCAATTGAGTTGCGATGAGAGTAGATATTTTTATTAAAGTAGGTTGAGAAGTGAGAGATGTGAGGTGGGTAATGACGATATTTATATTATATTATATTATATATATATATATATATATATAAACGTTTTCCCTTGCTGGAAACTCACTCCTTCTTCATCCTTCCACTTTCTTTGCTTTCTTTGGCTTCAAGAAACGGAACCCAAGGCTTGGTGGGTGAGAAGACAAGGATTTCTCAGCTTCATTCTTCTTCTTTGATTCGAAAACAAAGAAAAACGGTGTTATGGATTTTCAAACCGTCAAACACAAACCCCCACTGTTCTTCTAGATCTAAGCTTCGTTTCGAGAAGAGATAGAAGGGAAAGTTTCTCACCTCCATGCTACGGTGCTAGTGAACTAAATTTGGACGCGACGTCGCGATCGGAGATTTTATTGGAATTACTCATTGTACTGTAATCGCTCGTTAAAGCTAACGTTAAGGTAAGGGCTCCTTCCAAAATTTTAGTTTGCGTTTAGGGACTTATCTATGGTTGTGTGGAAAAATAATTTGTTAGGGTTGAAGTGTTGATTTGGGGAAAATGAATTTAATGCTTTTATGGGTAAAATTTTAGAGTTGGGTTTTGGTGATATTGATGAGTGTTTTGTGGAAAACGAATTTAACTCATTTATGTATGATTTTGAGGAAATGAAATTTGATGTGTTTGAGTGGTGGATTGTAATGATTTGTGTTTGTCGTATTTGACGTGTTCATAATTAATATTTATAAATTTTGAGATGTGTTTGTATGGATTTTGTGGAAAAATGAATTGATGTGATTTGGTGTGAATTGTGGATTGAATTTGAGAATATGTCTGAGTATGCTCTGTGTGGAATTTGAAAATCATTAGATTTAAACGAGTATTAAAAATGGGGAATCTTTTAATATCTGTGTTAACTTAATGATTGTCGTGAAAATTGTTAGAGTTAAATGAGTATTAAAAATGGAGAATCTTTTAATATATGCATTTACTTAACGATTGTCGTGGATAGAGTCAGATTATGCTCAATTGAGCAATCGATTATCTGACTCATAGAATAAAGGTTTCACTAAGTTAATTGATTGGAAAATCGATTACTTAAAGGTTTTTATTAAAAACCTGTGTTCTGTGATTAAACAAATCAATTGGATAATCGATTTGCAAATCAATTGAGTAATCGATTTTGTGATTCACAGAACCAAGCTCTTACTGAGTTAATCGATTGGTAAATCGATTACGAAAATGTTTTTTCATCAGACATGTGTTCTGTAATTAACAAAATTCATTGGACAATCAATTGAAATAAGTTTTTTAAGTTGCAAGTTTTGCACTAATCGATTAGGTAATCGATTGAATGAATGAACTAGTTAATCATTTATCAAAAACACATTGCATAATCGATTGGCACATCGATTTTAACTAAATATCTGAATCACTGTGACAAGCCAAATCGATTGAAGTTAATGTTTGAGTTATAGGAAGATATTAGCCCATTGACAAATCGATTATGTCAATGAAAGTGAGTCGATTGAGTAATCGATTGTTTTGATCTCATTGTTTGAACAAAACAAGTATAATCGATTCGTCAATCGATTCTAATATAAACTGACTATCAATTGGTAAATCAATTGATAAATCAATTGAGCAATCGATTATTTGACTCATAGAATAAAGGTTTCACGAAGTTAATTGATTGGAAAATCGATTACTTAAAGGTTTTTATTAAAAACCTGTGTTCTGTGATTAAACAAATCAATTGGACAATCGATTTGCAAATCAATTGAGTAATCGATTTTGTGATTCACAGAACCAAGCTCTTACTGAGTTAATCGATTGGTAAATCGATTACGAAAATGTTTTTTCATCAAACATGTGTTCTGTAATTAACAAAATTGATTGGACAATCAATTGAAATAAGTTTTTTAAGTTGCAAGTTTTGCACTAATCGATTAGGTAATCGATTGAATGAACGAACTAGTTAATCATTTATCAGAAACACATTGCATAATTGATTGGCACATCGATTTTAACTAAATATCTGAATCACTGTGACAAGCCAAATCGATTGGTAAATCGATTGAAGTTAATGTTTGAGTTACAGGAAGATATTAGCCCATTGACAAATCGATTATGTCAATGAAAGTGAGTCGATTGAGTAATCGATTGTTTTGATCTCATTGTTTGAACAAAACAAGTATAATCGATTCGTCAATCGATTCTAATATAAACTGACTATCAGTTTCTGATATATGTATTAAAAGAATTGATTAGGAAAACGAATAGTTCATCTATTTTTAAGATTCAAGAAAAACAAGAAACGCGATAATCGATTAGGCAATCGATTAAGCTGGTATTACACTTTAATAAAATTGATTGGGAAATCAATTTTCTGATGTTTTTCTGAAGTTATATAAACTGAATCAATCACAATTTTTCATAACAATCATAACATTTTTCAAAACACAGAAAACTAAAAGTGCTTCATTGGTTTTTATAAAAATACACCTTGAGAGAAAGATTGTTATAACTCACAAATTGTTATCATTGGCAAAATACTTAGTGTGAGATTTGTGTGATTGAATCAAGTGTTCCATGTTCTTTAGTTCGTTTTGAAAGAACAAACCTTGTAAAAGAAAGTGTGCTGTTGAAATCCAGTATTGTTAAACTGGTGGTTGTCTTTTAGGATGCTTATGTTCATATAAAAGAAACCTCAACTTGATCTCGCTAGAAGCTTGGCGATTAGCTCTTAGGGATAGGTTGGTGTTGTGGTAGAAGTGGTGTTGAGTTGGATGTATAGGCAGTGAGGTGCTGGAAAGTCTGTAAAACATACTCAAATCAATTCTAGTGAAGGCTGAAATTTGTGATTGATTTCAGGACTGGATGTAGACTATCTAATCGATAGTCGAATCAGTATAAAAACCCTGGTGCACAATTCTCTTTCTCTCTTCTCTTTTTATTGTTAATGCATGTGTTCTTGAATGTATGTTTTGAATAATATTTGAATCTATACTCTTTATCTTGATAATACATGTGTTTTGGAATCTTTGTCTTGAATATTGTTTAATAAGTGTTGAATCTGTCATTGTTAAATTGGAATTAATATTAAACAAGTTGGTTTTGATATTAAGTTCATCACTTAGGAAAAATTAGATAATCTTGTTAGTAATATTGTATAAATCATTGTAAGGATAGAGGCCATTATACCAAGAATTGGCATCAAGAGCCTAATCTTTTAGACTAAATCTCAAAAAAGAAAATGACCTCTATTGAATTCCTGGGAGAAGCGGCTTCCTTAGCTAGACCCCCTGCATTTAATGGGTTTGCCTACATGTATTGGAAAGAAAGAATGTTAATTTTTCTAGAGGCATGTAGTCTTGATATACTAGAAGCAGTAACAAATGGTCTCTATGTGCCTAAAATTGTTGGCACTGTTGAATGAGGCTGAGCAAACTGATTGAAAAAGAAAAGGACTATCTCTGAAGGCTCAAGCTCATAAGACAAAATCTGAACCAGAAACATGTACCTATGATTCCGATAGTGAGACTGATGAAGAACTTGAAATCAGAATGCTGGTCCGGAAGTTCAAGAAGTTTCTGAAAAAGAAAGGAAACGAATCAAGGAAACCATCCAGTTCAAGGACAAAAAGCTTTAGCAAGAGTAATACAAATGATAGAAAAGTGATTACCTGCTATGAATGTGGAAAAACAGGCCACATAAAATCTGAATGTTTTCAACTGCACAATAGAAACAAGTTTGTGAAAGCTAAAGGCAAGGATCAACAATCTGCAAAAACTAAAAGAGCCTACATAGCTTGGAATGACAATGATGAAGAATCTTCTGCATCTTCAGAAGAAGAAGAAGCAAACTTGTGTCTAATGGCTAAAACTCACTCAGATTCAGATAGTGAAGTAAGTACTACCTCTAATCCCTTTTATGACGAATTGCATGATGCTTTTAATGAATTGCATGATGAATATCTTAAGGTAGTCAAACAATTAATTAGCACTAAGAAAATATTAGAAAAATAGTGCATGATATATGAAGAAATTAAGCAGAAACATAAGTTGCTTGAAGACACAAATACACTCTTGAAAAAGGAAGCACATGATAAACTCAGTAGTGTTAATGAATTTGAAAGAAAGGTTGAATCACTAAAATTTGACTTAGCAAAATTTACTAGTGGTAAAAACAACCTAAATGTTCTTCTTGGAAATCAAAAGAATCACAATGAAAAATCTGGAATTGGTTATAGACCAAATGGGAACAATCAAAAGAATTATAATAATATATTTGGAATTGGCTATAGACCGAATAGGAGTGCTCATAAGAATAATAAATTTGTTAGATCAAAGCAAATGCATGATGGTTTCATTAAACCAACTCAAAATACATCCTCTGCTTTTTCATGTCATTTTTGTTGCAAAAAGGGACATATATCTTTTAATTGTAAACTAAAAAAGCTTGCTAACAAAGGATGGAAACAGATTTGGAGAGTAAAGAAACCAATGTTTGAAACTAACCCTCAAGGACCCAATCTAAATTGGGTACCTAAAACCAAAATTTAAATTCTATTTAGCAGGTATACTTGACATCCAAAAATCACTCATGGTACCTAGATAGTGGATGTTCCAAGCATATGACAGGAGACAAATCAAAATTTTTGTATCTGAATTTAAAATAGGATGGATATGTAAAGTATGGTGACAACAACAAAGGTGAAATACTTGGAGCTGGAGACATATGAAGTGAATCAACAATAGTCATCAACAATGTCCTATATGTAGAAGGTTTGAAACATAATTTGCTCAGTATTAGTCAGCTTTGCGTTAAAGGATTCCAGGTATATTTTACATCACATACTTGTACACTTGAGCATAAGGAAGATGATAGCATGAAATTGGTAGGTGAAAGGGTAAATAATATATACATGATTGATCTTGATACTTTTCCTGCAAATAATGTTTGCTGTTTGTTATCTAAATCTGATGAAGATTGGTTGTGGCACAAGAGAATAGCTCATATACATATAGATCATCATAACAAACTTGTTAGCAAACAACTAGTGCTAGGTCTTCCAAACAGAAAATTTACTAAGGATAAACTATGTGACTCTTGTGAGAAAAGTAAATTAGTTAAGTCCTCTTTCCCACCAATAGACTTAGTACAAACTAATAAAGTTCTACAATTAATTCATATGGATCTATTTGGTCCCTCTCAAGTAAAAAGTTTTGGAGTAAATTTGTATGGCTATGCTTTAGTTGATGATTACTCTATATATACATGGACTTATTTTCTGTCTCACAAAAGTGATGCCTTCTCAATTTTCAAAAAATTTGCAAATCAAGTTCAAAATGAGGCAAATTAGAAAATAATTTCCATTAGGAGTTATCGTGGTGGAGAATTTCAAAATGAATCTTTTGATAATTATTGTGAACAAAATGGAATTCACCACATTTACTCAGCCCCAAGAACTCCAACACATAATGGAGTTGTAGAAAGGAAGAATAGGTCTCTTGAAGAACTTGCTAGAACAATGCTTAATGACTCTAATCTTCCAAAATACTTTTGGGTTAATGCAATAAACATAGCTACACGTGTGATAAATAGAGTTCTAGTTAGGCCTATACTTAGAAAAACACCCTATTAATTATGCAAAGGTAGAAAACCAAACATTGCCTATTTTAGAGTCTTTGGATGCAAGTGTTTTGTACTTAATAATGGAAAATAGCATCTAGGGAAATTTGACTCTAAGGCAGATGAGGGAATTTTTCTAGGATATTCACAATCTAGTAAGGCCTATAGGATCTACAATAAAAGAACTTAAACTATAGAGGAATCTGTTCATGTAAAATTTGATGAAATGTTTGCTAAAAACATGAACAACACCCCTCTTATAGTTGGTGATTCTATGGATGAAATTGTAGAATCTGATCCAAAAGAACCAAATGAAACAGAATCTCCAACTAACATTGATTGTATAGAACCTATAAGGGAAGATGACTTACCTAAGGAATGGAAATTTAACAAAAACCATCCCATTGATAACATAATAGGAGAAATTTCTAAAGGAGTTGCTATTAGAAAATCCCTTAGACACTTTTGTAATTTCACAGCCGTTGTGTCTCAAGTTGAACCTAAAAATATTAAAGAAGCTCTCGTGGACAATGATTGGATAATTTCCATGCAAGAAGAGCTTAATCAATTTGAGAGAAACAAGGTTTGGATCTTAGTTCCTACACCAGAAAACAAACATATAATTGGAACTAGATGGGTGTTTAGGAATAAGATGGATGAAAATGGAGTAATAACAAGGAATAAGGCTAGACTAGTAGCTAAAGGTTACAACCAGGAGGAGGGTATTGACTATGATGAAACTTATGCACCTGTAGCCAGATTAGAAGCAATTAGGATTCTGCTTGCTTATGCTTGTATCATGGATTTTAAATTGTATCAAATGGATGTAAAGAGTGCTTTTCTGAATGGAGATATCCAAGAGGAGGTTTATGTTAGTCAAACTCCAGGATTTGAGGATCCTGCTTTTCCAAACCATGTTTATAAACTAACAAAAGCTCTCAATGGATTGAAACAAGCTCCAAGAGCTTGGTATGAAAAAATTAGCAATTTCCTCTTACAGCAAGATTTTATAAGAGGAAATGTTGATAAAACACTCTTTATAAAGAAAAAGGGAAAAGACATTCTGCTTGTCCAAATTTATGTTGATGACATAAACTTTGCAAATAATTTGAAAATGTGATGAAAGGAAGATTTGAAATGTCAATGATGGGAGAACTAATCTTCTTCTTAGGATTTCAAATCAATCAAAGCAAGAATGGTATTTTCCTAAGTCAAACTAAGTACTGTAATGATCTTTTAAAGAAGTTTGACTTTGATAAATTTAAATCTATTGATACACCCATGAGTCAAGCTTGTCATTTAGAAAGAGATGAGACGGGAAAACCTGTAGATATGACCCTGTTTAGAGGCATGATAGGATCTTTATTATATCTTACAGCTAGTAGACCTGACATTATGTTTAGTGTCTGCATGTGTGCAAGATATCAAGCTAATCCTAAGGAATCCCATCTAAGTGCAGTCAAAAGAATTTTTAGATATCTAATAGGAACCAAAAATCTAGGTTTATGGTATACTAAGGGATCAACTTGCACTCTTGTTGGTTATTTTGATTCTGATTTTGCTGGTTGCAAATTAGAAAGAAAAAGTACATCTGGTACTTGCCATCTATTAGGGAATTCACTTGTATCTTGGCATAGCAAGAAACAAAATAGTGTTGCACTTTCAACAGCTGAGGCTGAATATGTAGTTGCTGGAAGTTGTTGTGCACAAGTATTATGGATGATACAACACCTTTTTGACTTTGGTGTTGATCTTGGAACTGTGCCTATAATGTGTAACAACACTAGTGCCATGAATATAACAAAGAATCCTGTTATGCACTCAAGACCAAAGCACATAGAGATTAGACATCATTCCATTAGGGATCAATACCAAAATGGTAATATCATGCTTGAATACATTAATACTTCTGATCAATTAGCTGATATCTTTACCAAAGCTTTACCCAAGGAAAGTTTCTTCTATATTAGAATGAAACTTGGTTTAATAGATCAAAATGAAATATGATCTCTGTCAAAAATCGATTGAGACATCGATTTTTCCTCTAATCTGACTAACTTGCAATAGATAAATCGATTTGTAAATCCACTATCCTGTGTCAAAATCTAAATTCAGCATTACAAAATCTTTTTCATAATCGATTTATGCTACAAAGCTTCTCTACTATGATAATATAAAACACGATAATCGATTTCATAATCGATTTAGTACTCAGATGTAGCTATGAATGCTGAAGTATACATCAATCCAATCGATTGAAGTTTTGGAAAATCGTTTTAAAAAATTGATTTCATAATCGATTATTTCCCCCAGAAATCCAAAGATTTGAGAAATTTTCCAAACTCAAACCCGAGCATCGATTGGGTAATCGATTTTGTCAAACTATGAAACCAGAAATCCAAGTAAGTCGATTTGGAAGTCGATGCTGTAATGAGAAGTTATCCTGAACTGATATGGAAATCGATTTGGACATCGATTTAGCCATTGAACATTCACTTAAGGAAATCGATTTGGGAATCGATTTGAAAAATGATTGTAGCAAAAAATTTCTAGCCGTTCAAGGCAACTATAACTGGAACCTTTCATTTCCCTCCAATAACGGAAACAAAATCGATTTGGCAATCGACGTGTCCTGTGCAAATGCTTAATAACATTGATTCAAAAATCGATTATGAACAGTACTACTTAAAACCCGAAATCGATTTCTAAACTCACTTTTGCCCCAACTTCTAAAACTTCTAAAACTTCTCTGTGATTTCTCTGTGCTTCTTACTCTCTAAAACTCAGCTTCTCTGATTCCTTGAAACTTCTCAAACTTTCTAAATCTTGCAAATGGCTAGAGTGAAACAAACAACTGAAAAATCACCATCCTCTTCATCAACCTCTAGTGGAAGAACACCTTCTCCTCCAAGACCATTTAGGTCACAAGATGTCTTTTGAAGACATAGTTGACATTGGAAATCAAGCAACTGAAGAAACAAACCCTATTAACCTTGATAATACTGAACCTCATGGTGAGGAGATACTTGTTGAGATTAATACAACAGACTCTACCTCTCCCACTAGTGATAATGAGGAACAACCCTAGATTAGTTGTTTAGGATTTTGTTTTCTTTGGTGTTTTTTTTTTTGTAATGTTTCTGTGTTGTCAATATATATCTTGCAATAGCTTTTGAATCATCATTCTCAATTGTATTTTCTTTTTGAATATAATGACAAAAGGGGGAGAATTTGATCCAATTTAACTTGTACTCTGAGCTCTGATCTCTTGTGCTCTGATACTAAAATTTGGATGAATTTATCTTGTGAATAACTGGTGCTCTGATACCAATCTTATGTGTGCTTATGTGATCTGATATGTCATTGTGCTGATGTTGTGCCCCGATACCAATCAAATTTAAATTGTGCTTTAAATTGTGCCTATGTGATCTGATGAATGCTATGATACATAATTTGGATGAATACTCTGATATACCAAATTTAAATGAATTTGAATAAAGTGTACTCTAATGTGCTCTGTTACCAAACTTAAATGATTTTAAATTGGATGCTCTAATACTGTGTTCTGATTACTCTGATACCAAACTTGATTATGTGCTTTGATATCAAACTTGAAATGAATTATGAAGTCTATAATCCAGGGGGAGTTTTAATGTTGAAATAAAACTTGAAATTAAAATGAATTTTGAAGTCTATAATTCAGGGGGAGTTTTTAAATAATAGTTATTATAAAGTTATGTTTTGAAATGTAAACTCAAAGTTAAATTGTATGTTTGTCATTTAATCAAAAAGGGGGAGATTGTAAGATATATGCCTCCTTGATATTGATTTTGATATAATTTCCAAATGTACAATGTATATGCATTATTTGATAAATCTAATAGTGTAAGTTGAGATACATATCAAGAAATCAATCAAGCAAAGATTAATCATAAGGCTTGAAGATTATGTGAAAAAGAATCAAACACTTGGACAAATCTTTGATCTCAAGCAATCAAGCAAAGATGGATGATAGTATACAAAGCTTGAAGATTATATGCAATTTTGTCTAGTGGTCATAGTATTTAATAGGTAGATTCATCATTATGGTTTCATATCTAAGTATTTGCCAAATTAAAAATGAAATCATAAAATAAGTTTTTAATCAATCAAGTAGTAAATCAATTGATAAATCAATTGAGCAATCGATTGCTTGACTCACAGAATAAATGTTTCACTAAGTTAATCGATTGGGAAATCGATTACTTAAAGGTTTTTATTAAAAACCTATGTTCTGTGATTAAACAAATCAATTGGACAATCGATTTGCAAATCAATTGAGTAATCGATTTTGTGATTCACAAAACCAAGCTCTTACTGAGTTAATCGATTGGTAAATCGATTACGAAAATGTTTTTTCATCTGACATGTGTTCTATAATTAACAAAATTGATTGGACAATCAATTGAAATAAGTTTTTTAAGTTGCAAGTTTTGCACTAATCGATTAGGTAATCGATTGAATGAATGAACTAGTTAATCATTTATCAGAAACACATTGCATAATCGATTGGCACATCCATTTTAACTAAATATCTGAATCACTGTGACAAGCCAAATTGATTTGTAAATCGATTGAAGTAAATGTTCGAGTTATAGGAAGATATTAGCCCATTGCCAAATCGATTATGTCAATGAAAGTGAGTCGACTGAGTAATTGATTGTTTTGATCTCGTTATTTGAACAAAACAAGTATAATCGATTAGTCAATCGATTCTGATATAAACTGAGTATCAGTTTCTGATATATGCATTAAAAGAATCGATTAGGAAATCGATTAGTTCATCTATTTTCTGGATTCAAGAAAAACAAGAAACGCGATAATCGATTAGGCAATCGATTAAGCTAGTATTACACTTTAATAAATTCGATTGGGAAATCAATTTTCTGATGTTTCTTTGAAACTATACAAACTGAATCAATCACAATTTTTCATAACAATCATAACATTTTTCAACACACAGAAAACTAAAAGTGCTTCATTGGTTTTTAGAAAAATACACCTTGAGAGAAAGATTGTTATAACTCACAAATATTTATCATTGGAAAAATACTTAGTGTGAGATTTGTGTGATTGAATCTAGTGTTATAAGTTCTTTTGTTCTTTTAGAAAGAACAAACCTTTTTATAGAAAGTGTGCTGTTGAAATCCAGTATTGTTAAACTAGTGGTTATCTTTTAGGATGCTTGTGTTCATCTAAAAGAAACCTCATCTTGATCTCGCTAGAATCTTGGCGATTAGCTCTTAGGGATAGGTTGATGTTGTGGTAGAAGTGGTGTTGAATTGGATGTATAGGAAATGAGGTGTTGGAAAGTCTATAAAACATACTCAAATCAATTCTAGTGAAGGCTGAAATTTGTGATTGATTTCAGGACTGGATGTAGACTATCTAATCGATAGTCGAATCAGTATAAAAACCCTAGTGCACAATTCTCTTTCTCTCTTCTCTTTATATTATTAATGCATGTGTTCTTGAATGTATGTTTTGAATAAGATTTGAATCTATACTCTTTATCTTGATAATACATGTGTTTTGGAATCTTTGTCTTTAATATTGTTTAATAAGTTTTGAATCTGTCATTGTTAAATTGGAATTAATATTAAACAAGTTGGTTTTAATATTAAGTTCATCACATAGGAAAAGTTAGATAATCTTGTCAATAATATTGTATAAATCATCCTAAGGATAGAGGCCATTATACCAACAATAGTGTGTTTGATTGCAAAAGCATTTCGAAACTTAAGTTGTCGTAGTAATTATATTATAATTGCCAAGTGTGGATGTTTTGGAATTGTGTGTAAGTGTGATTGATTGCAAAACTATTTCGAAACTCAAGATGTTGTGGTGATTGCGCTATAATTGCTAAGTGTGATTGTTTGGATTTGTGTGTAAGTGTTGATTGGTTTCGAACCCTCCACAAATGCTGAATTTTGTTGTTTTTCTGCAGTTGTTTGATGTGTATTCGAATACAGAAGGGTGTATTCGAATACAGACATGTTTTTGCCACTAACTTACTGTGTAGTCGAATACAAACTGTTGTATTTGAATACATACTTGTTGTTTTGCTACTGACTTGCTGTGTAGTCGAATACAGAAGGCTGTATTCGAATACAGACATGCTGTTTTTGTTGCTGAATGGTGAAAAAGCCTTGTATTCGAATACAAAGATGTTGTATTCGAATACAATAGTGTTGTTTTGTTAAAAACTTCATTTTTCAACCTTGTTTATGCATGTTTGGCATATGGAAACCCTTTTAAGGTGCATGCTAAGTTGAAAGGTTATTTTGTGCATTTAAAAACTTAAATGTTATGTGTTAATTGTTAATTTCGGTTGGTGACCCTTTACAACTATTGTGGAAATCTGGGCTTTGCCCTCAGATGAGAACCAGGACCATCCTTTCGGTTGGTGCCCTGTGGATGGGAATGTAGTTGGACACACCTGACTGGAGCTGTGTTAGGAGGATCTTGCGGGGTGCGTGAAGATCACTCGGGATGTATTGTTTTTTGTAGAATGATCAGATTAGGTTGACGTATAGGGACTAGATGTCTTTCTTTTGGGATGTGTTTATTTTAATTTGGAAGACTGTACCTATACCAATATTTTCAGCTTGACATTTTATTTTTGATGGGTTCCATGTACCCTTTTTTGATGTGTAAATACTTTGGATTCGTATTTCAAAAACTATTTGCTGCTTGTAAATTATGTTGACTTAATTGTCGTTGTGTTATGACTTAAATATTTATCCAAAGGTATTTTCTTTCTTTATTTCTCTGTTTTTTTAATTTCTTTTGAAAAAAAAATACACTCTCGCTGTTAAAAATCAGGGTGTTACAGACTAGTTATTGTTGATGATTACCCAAGGTTCACTTGGACCTTATTTTTGGCAAGTAAAAATGAAGAGTTTAAGGCATTTAAAAACAACGCCAAGCTAGTCCAAAACGAACAATCTACCAAAATTGTATCAATTAGAAGTGATCATGAAAGAGAATTTCAAAATACTTCATTTGAAGAATTTTGTGAAGAAAATGGCATTTTCCACAATTTTTCTGCACCAAGGACACCACAACAAAATGGGGTAGTTGAGAGAAAGAACAGATCCTTGATAGAGCTCGCAAGAACTATGCTAAGCGACTCAAACCTACCAAAATATTTTTGAACAGATGATGTAAACATAGCATGCTATGTTTCCAACCATGTATTCATTCGGCCAATTCTTAAGAAAACTCCATATGAACTCTACAAAGGAAGAAAACCCAATATCTCTCACTTCCACGTTTTCGGATGTAAGTGTTTTGTGTTAAACAACGGTAAAGACAACCTTGGAAAATTTGATGAAAAAGCTGATGAAGGTATATTTATCGGTTACTCTTTATCTAGTAAAGCATTTCGAATCTTCAAGAAAAGAACTTTATTAGTTGAAGAATCAATGCATGTAACTTTTGATGAAACTAACCCCATAAAAGAGGAAAATATTATTTCTTGTGATGATGATGTTTTTGAAAGTGATGATACAAGCAAAGAACTTCAAACTAATCAACCAGATCAAGAAAGTGAAGTCAACATTGAAAGGCAAAGTGATGATCTTCCTAAAGAATAGAGAACCCATAGATATCACCCAATTGATAACATCATAAGTGATATCAATAAAGGAGTCACAACAAGATTAAAACTACAAGATGCTAGCTTAAACATGGCATTTGTTTCTCAAATCGAACCCTCCAAAATTGATGAAGCACTTAAAGATGATCAATGAATACTTGCCATGCAAGAAGAACTCAAGCAATTTGAAAGCCAAGTATGGGAACTTGTTCCTAATCCTGGAAATAAACACATCATTGGTAAAAAATGGGTGTTTAAAAATAAACTTGATGAGAATAGCATAGTTGTCAGCAACAAAGCTAGATTGGTCGCTCAAGGATACAATCAAGAGGAAGGGATAGATTTTGACGAAACATTTGCTCCAGTAGCAAGATTAGAAGCAATATGTTTACTACTTGTGTATGCTTGTTCCATGAACTTTGAGTTATATCAAATAGATGTGAAGAGTGCCTTTCTCAATGGATACATAAATGAAGAAGTCTATGTCAAATAGCCACCTGGGTTTGAAGATTCCAAAAATCCATCACATGTTTACAAATTAAAAAAGGCTCTCTATGGTCTAAAACAAGCTCCAAGAGCTTGGTATGATAGATTAAGCACCTTTTTACGTGCACGGGGACTTGAAAAAGGGAAAGTCGATAAAACATTATTTGTCAAAAGAGATAATGGTCATACCTTATTGGTCTAAATCTACGTTGATGATATAGTATTTCGATCAACCAACAATGACATATGTGAAGAATTCTCTTCAATAATGCAAGGAGAATTTGAAATGTCCATGATGGGAAAATTATATATTTTCTTGGACTTCACATCAAGCAACTTGAGCATGGCATCTTCATAAATCAAGCAAAATATTGTAAAGAATTACTCACAAGATTTGAAATGGAAAACTCCAAAGAAAGTGAAACTCCAATGGGCTCCGAAACCTATGTTGATAAAGATGCATCAGGTATTTCAATCGACATATCCAAATATCAAGGTATGATTGGATTCTTATTATATCTAACGGCCAGTCGACCAGATATTATGTTTAGTGTTTGTTTGTGTGCAATATTTCAGGCAGATCCAAAGAATTGCATCTTGTAGCTGTTAAAAGAATTATGAAGTATTTGAAAGGAACGACAAATGTAGGCCTATGGTACCCCAAGGTAGCATATATAGCCTAGTTGGATATTCTAATTCAGATTATCCAGGATGCAAAACGGATCATAAAAGCACAAGCGACACTTGCCATATCTTAGGCAATGCACTAGTATCATGGTCTTGCAAAAAGCAAGCTTGTGTTGCACTTAGTACTTTTGAAGCTGAATACATAGGAACAGGAAGTTGTTGTGCCCAAACTCTCTGGCTCAAACAACAATTACATGACTATGGAGTTGATCTCGGATGCATTCCCCTAAGATGTGACAACACAAGTGCAATAAACATCTCAAAGAATCCAATCATGCACTCTCGGACTAAACACATCGATGTACATCATCACATTCTACGCGATCATGTGCTGAAAGGTAATGTTGAGGTAACGTATGTTGATACACACAATCAAATGGCTGATATCTATATAAAACCTTTACGTAAGGACTCATTTTATAAGATCCGAAGAGAACTTGGTATTTTAAATGAAAACGATCTTTGAAATTGCATGATACATATAGTGTGTCATCTCTCTTCAAAAATTTCATCTAAATATTGTTTAAATAAAATTTCTTGATGATTATTGTTTCTTGATATATAAATTTGTGTGTTACTTGTTGTTATTTCGATACAAATTTAGTTTTTAAGCATAGATTCACATATGTAGTCGAATACAAATGTCTATATTCGAATACATACTTTTCCAGAAATTCCTGTATTCGAATACAACTTATGTGTAGTCGAATACACATTCCCAGAACAATGTGTATTCGAATACAACTAGGTGTAGTCGAATACACCTTCACGTTTTTGCCCAGATATAAAAGTTGTTTCACATTTTAGGATTATTTTACATTTGGTATTCGAATACACAGTTGTAGCCTTTCCTCTCTTCTCCCAAAATCTCGTCCATCCTCCTTTCACTCAGTTACCCATTCACCCAACCTTGCAAACTACATCAGTCTCTACTTCTTTCTTGTCATTCATCATCAGATTTCTCACATATCTCACATTTTCTCTCAAACCCATTTTTCACCAAAACCTCTTTTCTAACCATAGGTGCCCGCAAACGAGGACCACGAACAAAGCATGCAGCAGTGGGTCCCTCAAGAAAACGAACAAGGAATCCCAACATCACGGATTTATCCCAGGTTCTACACACACCGGAAGAAATTGATCGTTTTCGCACATTCTACTCTAACAAGCGACTTATCATTCCAAAATATGGTACTTTAAACTCTTTCTCTGCCTTTAAATTTCCTTAGTTGCTCAAAGCACAACATGTTGAAGAGTTTATAGGCTACAAAGGTCCTGTTTATCCTGACTTAGTTAGGTTGTTTTATTGCAATCTCATCCAAGATGGAAAAATGTTGGTATCTCGAGTTAAGGGTAAAACTATTCAGTTAAATACCAAAACCATAGGCGAAATTCTGAACATTCCCTTTAAAGGTCAAAAGTTTTGTCCCAACAACTTGTGTGAATGGGTTGATATCTCTAAGTATGATGCGTATGTTGCCCTATGTTGGTTTGACAGACGCACAATGGAACAAAAGAGGACTCAAACTAGTTCCAAATATGCCCAACAATGGTATGGAGTGGGAAATCTTACCATTGATTATTGCCTTTTGCACTATTTCCTTAGCTACATTCTGGTTCCGAAGGCTGGAAATTACTCCCAAATTTCGGAGTTTGAATTACAAATTATGAATTTCATGTATGAAGGTTGTCAACTAAATTGGGCATACTTTGTGAAATCTATCATGTTTGGATCCCAAGAGACAATTGGATTACCATATGCGAAGGAAGTTTCCTGGATTTTGGAACACTTTGGGGTGGACTTCTCTGATGAAGTCATGTATACACCCACAAAAGAAAATATGTTAGATTTAGGTGTCTTGCCTAGCATGAGGATCATATGGAATGAGGAGCTTGAATCTTTTGTGCATAAAGGTGATTATGGTCAACCATCTGATGCTGCTCAAGAAGATATTGTTGGACCCTCAAATGTTGTTGCCTAGGATGATGAAGATGGCGAGGAAACAGCCTCCGATGATGATTATATCTCCAATCAAATGCTCATGACTCGCCGTGATTCGTTCCAAACCTTCTCGAAACTCAATTCAAAAATCTGACCACTTCTATCGAAACTCGCTTCCAGAACATCAAAACTACTATTGCTCGCAACCATGACGCTTTATCTCAGGACATTAGTAGTATATCTGACAAACTTGATCATTTTCACATTCTAACGGATTTTGGTGAAGGAATTTTTTATCGACACTAGGATTCTATTTGTAATATGTTGAAGTACTGCCTTATATTATGCCTTGTAGTTTGTTTCATGTCTTAATTTGTAGTTTCTTTTATGGAATGTTTTATGTACTAAGTTGAAATTTGTTATCATTAAACACTTGTCGACTATTATGATGTACTTAATTGAACATGTCCAAATATTGTTAAATTAGGGTATTTTAAAATTGAATGTTCATGCATGAATTGGGTTATTAATCTATTGATTATTATCTTTAAAACTTGTCGATGAAGAAATAAATTTTGAATTTGTGTTTAATTTTAAAAGGTTGTAATGATTGTTAAAGAATGTTGACATTGGGAGTACAATAGTGTTCGAATTTTATTTTATGAATTAACTTTAATAAATAATTAAAATAATAATTTATTATATCAATTTATTAAAATAATAAATTATTTTATTAATTTGGGCTAAATTACATGGATGTATGTGATGTGATGGATTGCACTGATATGTTATTATTATCAAAAGTAAATTGTGTTTGTTGATGTATTATGTTTACCATTTGCTTTGCTTGTTGCAAATCGAAAGGTTGTAAATGGATTTTGAAAAATAAACTTAATCCTGATGGAATTATTGATAAATACAAGGCTCACCTTATAGCCAAAGTTTTTAGAAAAAAAAGAAAATATTGATTTATTCGACACTTTTTCACTAGTCACTAGAGTTACATCCATTAGGGTACTCATTTAACTAGTTGATATTTGTAACTTGGTGATACACCAAATGAATGTGTTTTTTAAATGGTGACTTATAAAAACAAATCTATATTGAACAACCAAAAGGTTTTGTGATTCATGCGAATAGTTTTTTATTATGTATAGAATGATCAGACTAGGTTGTCACTCAGGACACATATGTCTTTCTTTTGGGCTACTTTTATTTTTATATTGGAAGGATGTACATGTACTAACGTTGGCACCAGGATATGCTTTGGATTTATTTTTTTGAAAAAGAAAACTTTTCCCGATGGTTGTAAATTATATTGACTCAGTTATTTATCCTAGGGTTTTACCTTATTTGATTATGTATTGTATTTTAATTTCTTTTTAAAGAAAAAAAAATACACCCTCGCTTTGAAAAACGGGGTGTTATATTTGTGGTATTAGAGCTTTGGTTTGGTTTTCTTTGGGAGCTGTGGAACCTTTAGTTCTAGATTGTAGGTTAGGAGTTGTTGTCTGATCATGTGTCGGTTTAGGTGGTTTGAGTTGACAAGTTCAGAATAATTATTATGTGCTGATGTGGTCGACAGTTATTTTTGGAATTATTGAAGTAGTGTTAAGACTCTACTTGATGATGGTTTTAAAGGAAAACCATGCCGCCAAGGAGGAATGGCGTTCCGAGAGCCAATGCCAATAGGGATGATCGAATGGCGGAGGCTATAAATAACATGACTGCTTCTGTTGCTGCACAAACTGCTGCCAAGATTCAACGTGATCTCGAAAAGAGGGAAAGAGAGATCCGTGCTGCAGAGTCAAGAGGATTAAAAGACTTTCATCGTTACAATCCTCCCAAGTTTGAGGGGCATGAGAATTCAGAGAAAGCGGATCAATGGATCCAAGAAGTGGAGAAGATTTTTGAAATGATTAACTGTCAAGCGGGAGTGAAGGTCAACTATGCCATGTATATGCTACTAGGAGATGCCGAGTACTGGTGGAGGAGTACCAGATTGTTGATGAGATCAGCTCATGAGGAGGTGAACTGGGAATCTTTCAAAAGGAATTTTTTAGACAAATACTTCCCGATGAGTACCAGGACTAGACTGGGTGATGATTTCCTGAGACTGCATCAAGGGAACATGATCGTGGGCGAATACGCTGCTATGTTTGAATCACTATCAAGGCATTTTAGATTTTCCCGTGAAGAGATTGATGAGCCATTCCTGTGTCATTGTTTCCAAGACGGACTAAAGTATGAGATTCAAGACTCTATCTTACCCTTGGGAATTCAACGTTTCCAAGTTCTTGTGGAAAAATGTAGAGAAGTTGAGGATATGAAGAATAAGAGAGCCAGCCGAGGAGGGAATTTTAACTCAGGAAGGCCTAATCGGGTGAAGTATTAGAACAAGGGAATACAAGTTGCTAAACCTTATAATCGACCACATGATAACAACGGGGGACAGAATAACCCAGGGATACGATGTTTCCGATGTGGAGAAGAGGGACATTATGCTTATGCTTGTACCTTTAACAGTCCTACTTCTACAATTGCCATAAACCCGGGCACTTTGCAAAGAATTGCAAGTCTCCGAATGTGGAACCAATGGTGAATGTAGCTAGGATTACTCGTCCTACTTCTAGAGGACGCATTTATTGTGTGAGTGCTGAAGATGGGAATCCATCTGACAATCTGAATCAACGTGACTGTGAGATTGCAGGTAACACTCTAACTGCACTTGTTGATTCGAGGGCAACCCATTCCTTCATTACTATGGATTGTATGAATCGTTGGAAGTTATTTCCGTCGTCACCACCCTTTTGATTTGGTTGTTTTACGCTGCTAAGACTTTGACTGAAAATATTGCATGTTTACATTGCCAAGTAATTGTCCATAATAGAGATTTCTCGATTAATTTGATTTGTTTACCTCTACAATAACCCAAAATCATTCTTGGTATGGATTGGAAGTCTTATCATTAGGTAATGATACATTGTACTCAATGTGTCGGTGTCATACATAGTGTTTAGGTTTGGTGCTAGATGGATGTTCCGTACAAGGTGGAACATCAGCGACCTGTTGGGATGTTGCAACCTTTAGATATACCTGAATGGAAGTGGGACAGCATTTCCATGGATTTTATAACTAGATTGCCTAAACCGAGGAGAAAGAATGATTCTATATGAGTGATAGTTGATCGACTGACTAAATCCGCACACTTTTTGCCAGTAAAGACCACTTATAAGGTAGATCAGCTAACAGAGATTTACATTGTTGAAGATGTGAGGTTACACGGGGTACCATCGAGATTTGTATCAGACCGTGATCCGAAGTTCACATCACATTTTTGGGGAGCATTGCACGAAGCGTTGGGAACGAAACTACGGTTGAGTTCAGCTTACCATCCACAAACGGACGAATAGACTGAAAGGACAAATCAGTCCCTTGAAGATCTGTTGAGAGCATGTGTATTAGATGATAGGGGAAGTTGGGATGATGTACTTCCGTTAATTTAGTTCACCTACAACAATAATTTCCACGCAAGTATTGGAATGACGCCATATGAGGCTTTATATGGGCGCAAGTGTCAAACTCCATTGTGTTGGTATAAGAATGGTGAAAAATATGATTGTCGGACCAGAGATGGGGCAACAGACTACAGCTAAGGTAAGGAAGATCAAGGAGAAAATGAAGACTTCACAGGATCGTCAGAAGTGTTATGCGAACAAGCGTCGCAGACTGTTAGAATTCGAACAGGGTGACCATGTGTTTCTAAGAGTCACACCTACTACTGGAGTTGGTAGAGCATTGAAATAGAAGAAGTTGACTCAGAAATTCATTGGACCATATCATATTTCTGCATGAATTGGGCCTATTGCTTATCGGATTGCATTGCCTTCGATACTGTCCAATATCCATGATGTGTTTCACGTGTCGCAGTTGAGGAAATATCTTGCAGATCCATCTCATGTGATCGAACTAGACACAATCCAGCTAAAGGATAACTTGTCGTTTGAAGTACCACCTGTGAGAATTGATGACAGAAAGATTAAGCGATTGAGGACCAAGGATGTTTCATTGGTTAAAGTAATTTGGAACCCAATTATTGGAGACGCGACCTGGGAACTGGAGAGCAAGATGAGAGAACAACACCCAGAGTTATTTATCGACGCATAGTTTCGAGGACGAAACTAATTTTAGGGGGGTAGTAATGTAAGACCCGTAATTTTAAATTATACTTTATGTATTTTAATGGATTTTGGTATTGAACTCAGGGGCTTTTTAGCCAAGTTATTAATATTTTGGAGTTTATATGACCAAAAAGATATTTTGATGCCTGATTAGAATTACTCGTCGATAAATAAATTAAATTTACTGCGGTGAATCTTTTGCGAAGAGTTTAATGCATTTTGGGTGAAAGGATAATTTAATAAATATCTAAAGGTTTTGAGATATTTGTTAATTATAATTAATATATATATATATATATATAGAAAAGGAAGGGAAGGAATTGAAAAGAAAGCAAATAGAAAGGAAAGAAAAAGGAAGAAAGGAAAAGAGAAGGAGAGAAAACAGAAAATTTCCATCTTCTCCCTCCTCTGCCTCGCGTGAACACCCAATCCTTTTCCTTCCTCCATCTTCATCAATTTTCGTTCTTCCTTGCTTCCTTGAGTTCGAAATTGATAGTGGGTGATAGGACAAGGATTTCTCAACTTCACTCTTCCTCTTTGATCCGAAAACGAAGGAAAACGGTTTAGGGATTTCAAAACCGTCAAACACAAATCTCGCCGTTTCTTCTAGATCCAAGCTTTGTTTCGCAAAGGGATAGAAGGGAAAATTGCTCACCACTACACTACGGTGCTAGTGAGCTAACTTTGGAAGCGTCGTCACGAGCAAAGTTTTTACCGGAATTGATCGTGGTGTCGTAAATCGACGTTAAAGCTAACGTTAAGGTAAGGGCTCCTTCCAAACTTTTAGTTTTCATTAAGGGCCTTATTTGTCGTTGTATGAAAAAGAATTTTGTTAGGGTTGGAGTATTGATTTGGGGAAAATATATCTAAGGCTTTATGGGTAAAATCTGAGAGTGAGGTTTTGGTTATCCTGATGAATGTATCGTGGAAAATGAATTTAAACTCAGTTATGTATGATTTTGAATGAATGAAACTTGTGTGTTTGAGTGGTGGATTAAGTTGATTCGTGTTCGTTGTTTTTGACGTGTTCTTAATTGATACTGATGAAACTTGAGATGTGTTTGTGTGGCTTGTGTGGAAAATGATTTGGTGCGAATTATGGATTGAATGTGAAAGTATGTTTGATTTTGTTCTGTGTGGAATTTGAAAACCATTAAGTTAAACGAGTATTAAGAATGGGGAATCTCTTAATGTCTTGTTTACTTAATGTGTGTTTGTGAAAATCGTTTTGAGTTAAAAGAGTATTAAGAAAGGGGAATCTCTTAATATCTCTGTTTACTAACGTTTTGGAAAATCTTTTAAGTCAAATGAGAATTAAGAATGGGGAATCTCTTAATTTCTTGTTTACTTAATGTTTGTTTGAAAATCGTTTAAGTTAAGTGGGCGTTAAGAATGGGGAATCTCTTAATGTCTTGGTTACTTAATGTTTGTTTGAAAATCGTTTAAGTTAACTGGGCGTTAAGAATGGGGAATCTCTTAATGTCTTGTTTACTTAATGTTTGTTTGAAAATCGTTTAAGTTAACTGGGCGTTAAGAATGGGGAATCTCTTAATCTCTTGGTTACTTAATGTTTGTTTGAAAATCGTTTAAGTTAACTGGGCGATAAGAATGGGGAATCTCTTAATTTCTTGGTTACTTAATGTTTGTTTGAAAATCGTTTAAGTTAACTGGGCGTTAAGAATGGGGAATCTCTTAATGTCTTGGTTACTTAATGTTTGTTTGAAAATCGTTTAAGTTAACTGGGCGTTAAGAATGGGGAATCTCTTAATGTCTTGGTTACTTAATGTTTGTTTTTGAAAATCGTTTAAGTTAACTGGGCGTTAAGAATGGGGAATCTCTTAATGTCTTGGTTACTTAATGTTTGCTTGAAAATCGTTTAAGTTAACTGGGCGTTAAGAATGGGGAATCTCTTAATGTCTTGGTTACTTAATGTTTGTTTTTGAAAATCGTTTAAGTTAACTGGGCGTTAATGTTGTTTTGAAAACCGTTTAAGTTATAAGAATATTAAGAATGGGGAATCTCTTAATATGTCTGTTTGCTTAATGTTTGGCGTGAAAATCGTTTAAGTTAAATGAGTATTGAAAATGGGGAATCTTTTAATATCTGCATTTACTTAACGATTGTGGTGGATGGATTCAGTGTATGCTCATGCATTTCATTTGGTAAATTGTGCTGACCCGTGATAGGTGGGACCTCGGTAAACAGTATTGACCCGTGATAGGTGGTACGTTTACGATTTACTTTTTTGTAAGTTGTGCTGACCCGTGATAGGTGGCACCTCGGTAAATAATGCCTCGGCCTGTGATAGGCGGTACATTTACGACTTACGCTTTTTCTTTTAGTAAATCGTGCTGACCCGTGATAGGTGGCACCTCGGTAAACAGTACTGACCCGTGATAGGTGGTACGTTTATGATTTACGCTTTTTAGTAAATCGTGCTGACCCGTGATAGGTGGCACCTCGGTAATTGGTACTTTGGCCTGTGATAGGCGATACAATTATGATTTACGGCCCTTCGAGGAGGGTTTTGGTTTGGAATTCCAAGTCCATGCATTTTGGCATATACGCATTGCATTAGGGTGCTTAGCACACGAGTCGTGTTTTGATTCAAGTGTATGATTGAGAGTTTGAAACTCGAGTTGTCATGGTAACTGTGTTTAAATTGTTAAGTGTTATGTTTTGGAATTTGGTGATAGCATGTTTGGTTGCAATATTATTTCGAAACTCATGTTGTTGTAGCGATTGCGTTATCAGTGCTAAGTGTCAAGATGTGGATTTGTGTATGAATGTGATCGAGTTAGTTTATGTATTTTTGGAAGAATATGCAGGGAAATCGATTGCCCAATCGATCGGCATTAACAGCAATGCTGTTAGTTGATTGCCCAATCGATTACCCAGTTGATTGCCCAATCGATTGGTAGTAAGTCAGTGGCTCAGCAATGCTGTCAGTTGATTGCCCAATCGATTGCCCAGTTGATTGCCCAATCGATTGATTTAAGCCTAGAGTTCAGATTTTTCAAAACAACCTTCAAGCAATCGATTTCCCAATCGATTGGCTTAGTGGAAATTCTCATTTTGAGTTAGATAATCGATTTCTCAGTTGATGTATCAACGTTTTGATCAGTTATGTATTACTTAATGGATTGAGAACTTTATTTTGATTTCATTATCATTTGGTAAGCATTGTATGAACTTTTAGCATATGGAAAACCTTTTAAGATGCATGCTAAGTTGAAAAGGGTATTTTGTTCATTTGAAAACTTAAATGTTATTTGTTAACTGTTAATTTCGGTTGGTGACCCTTTGCAACTATTGTGGAAATCTGGGCTTTGCCCTCAGATGAGAGTCAGGGCAGTCCTACTTGTTCGTACCCTACGGATGGGAATGTGGACGGGAATGCTTGATTGGAGCTACGTTGGGAGGATCCCACGGGGCGTGTAGAGATTACTCGAGGCATATAGTTTTTTGTTATGTATAGAATGATCAGACTATGTTGTCACTCAAGACATATATGTCTTTCTTTTGGGCTACTTTTATTTTTATATTGGAAAGATGTACATGTACTAACGTTGGCACCAGGACATGCTTTGGATTTATTTTTTTGAAAAAGAAAACTTTTCCCGATGGTTGTAAATTATATTGACTCAGTTATTTATCCTAGGGTTTTACCTTATTTGATTATGTATTGTATTTTAATTTCTTTTTAACGAAAAAAAAATACACCGTCGCTTTGAAAAACGGGGTGTTACAACAAACTTCTAAGAAATGGAATGAAAAGTTTGATAACTTGATTATATGGAATGAGTTTAAAGTGAATGAAATTAACAAATGTATTTATTACAAATCTGAGCATTTGCACTGTCATATGTGTCTATGTAGACGAGGTACTCATATTTGATTCGAACATTCATGTTGTAAATATGGTGAAATCATCGCTGTGTAACAACTTTGATATGAAAGACTCGAAGAAGGGGCGTATTCTTTGGAATAATTAATAGGTCATAAAAAGGAATTTTTTGGGATCAATCTCATTATGTTCGAAATATCCTAAAGAAATACAAATACTTTGACTGTAAACCTGCTTGCACACCATATGATCCAAGTATGAAACTTTTAGAGAACATTAGTGAAGGTATTAGACAAACGAAATATGTGAGGATCATTGGCTAGCTCAAGTGTTCCATTGACTGCATTAGACCCGACATTGCTTACATTGTTGGAAAATTGTACAGTTTTACTAGTTGACTATAATAGAGCATTTCCACGCTATTGAAAGAGTTATGAGGTACCTAAAAAGGAGCATGAGTCTCATATTACATTGTCAAATATTTCTTGTCATCTTGGAAGGATAAAATTATGTTAACTGGAACACCTTATCAGATGAATCCAAAGCAACAAGTGGCTATATTTTTAGTATAGTCGGTGGTGATGTATCTTAGAAATCGAAGAAACATACGATATTGGCTCAATCCACTATGGAGTTTGAAATGATAATGCTAGCTACTTCTAGTGAAGAAGCAAGTTGGTTGAGATTATTGCTAGTTGAGATCCCTTTATGGGAAAAACCTATGCCAACTATATTGATCCACATCGATACTACTGCAACAATTGCAAAGATTGAGAATCGTTATTACAACAGTAAGAGAGGACAATTATGTTGTAAGCACAACATTGTTAGAGAGTTACTTTCTAAAGGAGTTGTTATAGTGGATCATATACACACTGATGAGAATTTAGCAAATCCTTTTACAAAAGGATTAGCTAGAGAGAAAATCATAATACATCCAAAAGGATGAAACTATTGCATATAGATCAATGAGTCCCTCATGACGGTAACCCGACCTAAAAGACTGAAGATCTCAACAATTAGGTTAAATGAGTAATAACTAGTTATACTTATATGAGACGAACATGTTATTATATCTCAAAAAAACATGATTCTTGAAGTGAAGAGATAATATAAACTCTTAATGAGATCTATACTCTATGTGGAGTGGAGTACCTAGCTATATGAGTACTTTTGATAGACTCGCCTATGTGAATGTGGAAGTGAGGCCACTTCCTATGGAATTTTGCAGCAGAATAGCTAGAGCGCTCCACTATACTAGGATCTACATGCAGGGCTATAAATGCACAAGATTTTGAGATTAAACATATGAAAAGATTGTGTGTGGATTTGATGTTAGAGATAGAGTTCAAGACTACTAGTCACTCTTGTTGCATCTAAATGTTACCTGTTATGCAAAGGTTCAAGTCAGAAGATATCTCTACTTATGCACAATCCTATAGAAGCGTTTGACACTATTTCAAAAACATTTTTTTAACTCAAGTTGTTAATTACGAGAATATTCAAATTGAAGTAAGGAGTAGAAGTTGTGGTGTCGTCTTCGTACTCTTGAACCTTGTTATAAAGTTTAATAATTACCCGTGTTTCAATTTGAATGAATACAATTATTGTTACCTTAAGTAGTTGACTCAATAAGTAGGTATGACTAGCTACCGTGATGGCTAATTGTTAACAAAAGAGGAAACAATAACTCGTTGTTAGTATTGTTAAAAATATTTATTAATTTGGTTTTTGAAATAGTTGAAAAATATGTTCATCTCGTACGTCAATTTAAGTTATTTCATTATTAAATGCATGTTGTTGTGAATAGTATGTCTATCAATAACTTCATATTTTTTCTTTCTTAATTATTTGGTATTTATAATGTGTGTTGTTATAGGATTATTGTTTACAAATCTTTTATAGTGTCATTAAGATGTAAGATGTAAGATGTGTTTCTTTTTATAATCCATACAGATAAGAAATAATTTAATAATTTAAAAATTACTCTAGTTACTTGATTTAAGCTTGTTGAGTATTTGGTGACAAGATTTTAACTTTTTTCAATGAATAGAACTAGTAATATTTGTAAAATAAAAAAATAGTTGAATCTAACAATGTACTTATAATATGTTTTATTTCACCCAACTAAATGTAGTAAGTTATTATTAACTAAATTTACATGTTATATTTTATCTATAAGTTATAGTGATTAATTGTGGTATTTCTTTCATGATTGAAATGTTAGATGTGATATATTTGCAAATGATTCATTGGACACATATCTTGTCTTCAATCATATGTGGTTTTATGCCCTTGTTGAAATTAACATTCACATTGATTGATTTTTTATTGGGAGGAGATGAAAACCTTACAGCCATCAATTGCAACGATGTAGAGAGAAGGAGTTCAACAAGGGTTTCATTAATTTCACATCAAAGAGAAGAATAAACAATTTTGAAGAATAAGCATAATAAGAAAAAGATGAAAGTAACTCACCACCAAACAAAAGAGACACAACCGTAAAATCAACAAACAAAGTGCAATAGTTCTATCTACTTTGTGTGCTCGTTAGCATATAACCAAAGGAGAAGAGAGGAGAACTGAACTAGAGATAGTGGTGACCTAAGAAAAAGAGTGACTAAAGGAGGAGAGAGGGGATATGCATGAATGAGTTTACAAGTGTCGTTTAGTTTTTTTCTTTTCGAAATGACAATGCTTATGGTTTGTTATATTTTATAATTTCAATAAGTTGTTTTTTTTATTAATTTAAATAATTAAATCTCATTTGAATACAAACATAAGTGTTAAATGAAAAAATTGAAAAAATAAATCACAGGTTTGAGTGTGGGTAAACTCGCAGATTAAAACTATATGTAATTATCTATAGCAAAATTATCAATATAGTTTTAGAAAACCCAACTTCAAATGTTGTCTTTATCAATAATTAAGCAATAGGTAAATTATAAAAATAAAAAATTTATCCACAATCACGGGGTGTGGATAAAATTAAGTGGATAATTTTAAATTTTCTTATAATGAACATAATCAATAAACATATAATACAAACATAAATAAGTCAATATATCATAAATAACATAACATTTATGTTGGTGTTTCATTTTTATTAGATATTACTATAATAGGTTAACTTATTAGCCATATATTATTATTAGTTAATAATTATCTTTATACATCATTTTCATCAATTCACCAAGTTACTATTAATTACTAAATAATTAAATAACTTTTATTAATAATTAATTAAGTTGTACTAATTATTTAAACAATCTTAATCTAAGTACTTAATAAATAAATATTATTTAAACTTTGGCCTAATAATTAACTCATTAATTATAATTAACTATAATCTAATTAATTAAGCTTAATAATTCAGCATCTATTAGTTACTAAGATTTTTTAACTTCTAATCATTGAAAATTTGTTTTCTTACATCTTAAAAAATTATTTCTTCAACATTTAGAGACATTTTTGACTTTATAACACCATAATTCAATTTGTGATATCAAAATCAAGTTCAAAACCTAGAAACGGTTTAAAACTCAACCAAAACATACACACTCATAATGATTACCTAACAACAATAGTATCATAAACCATACACAATTCACACAAATGACATGCATCAGACATACAATTTAACATAGTAACAATGAACAACACCTCAATTCATACATATATATTATGCAATCACACACTTACAATTTAACATTATTATCCACACGCTATATATTTTATATGCAAGAATTTTGATATCCCATACAAAATAAACTTTGTACTTAATTAATGGCTTATGATCACAAAAGCTACTTTACATATTGATAAATTCTACATCGATTATGAGCTTTGATCAAATCGATAAAGATTATTCACGATCAATGAAGAAATATAATGGTCGCCTCAAATTTAGATTTCAAACAATGAATTAAGAATAAGAACAACAGGGGATCACAATATTTATAAGAAAGAATAAAAAACATAACATGTATTGAATTTTCTTGACTTGCCAAATGGATTATGAAAAATGATTAAGGCTCTGGAACAACTTTAATTTCTACGGTTATTTAACAACAAACAGAATCAAATTAAGATAACAAATGAGAAAATTACAAGTGTTTTAGTGTTTTTCTAAAAATCTCATAAAATTTTATCACACAAGCAAGGTGCAGAAATTTGGCATTTTGATAAGGTTTAAATAATAATTATGGAATAGTAAGGTCGAGTTTGTTGAGTCAAATAGTGATAATGCTATTGTACCTCAAGAGATCATCCACTCCATGAAAATATCTAAAGCAAAAAAGGATGATGTTGCTTACAAGATAGACTTGGAGAAGGCTTATGACCATTTGGATTGGAACTACCTATTCATGTCTCTAAACATGGGCCTAGATTTTCTCATCATTTTTTTTTGATGATGTGCTCTTTTTCTCAAAGGTAGCTAGTGCTCAAGGAAGATCAATGGCTACATGTTCGATAGTTTCAACATGGCCTCTAGTATGAAGATAAATTGTGACAAGTCAAGAGCATTTTTTTTTCGACACGAATGCCTAAAAGAAAATTGACAAGCTAATTTCCTTGGTTTCTTTCAAAAGTACAAACTCTCTGGCGAAAATACCTTGGATTCCCCATGATATCTTGCAAAGTGGCCAAGGAAGACTTCAATTTCACTGTGCAATAGCTCATTGGTAGGTTGGATATTTTGAAGAATAAGCTTTTAAAAATGCCAATAAGAATGAGTGGTTAGCAAATGGTCCGAGTTTACATGTCTTTTCTTATATTGGTTATGTAATTAAGGGCTACACATTTTATACCAAAGAACAAGATAATCAGACCATTATGCAAAATAGCGGAGTCACTCTCGTAGCTGAAGCGATGCATGTCTCAAGTGCAAAAGTCAAAAACCCAATATATGCAAATCTATCATATTTTGGGGTTATCGAGCGCATATGGGAGTTAGACTACACAATATTTCGTGTTCTAATATTTGGTTGCAAGTGGGTCGATAATAATAATGGCGTTCGGTTTGATGAGTCAGGGTTCTTGCTTGTCGATTTTAATATGGTGGAATACAAAAACGAGCCTTTTATTTTAGCGTCGCAAGTTCAACAAGTGTTTTATGTCACTGATCATGCTGATGACAAATGGTATGTTGTCCTATCGACCAATAAAATAAATGATGATAACAATAATGATGAAGATGTTGGTAATGATCTTTTATTTGCAACATCACAACCATATGAAATTGATTCAACTGATGAGGGTTTATATCTTAGAGATGATCATGATGAGGGAATTTGGATTAATCCATCGTTTCGTATTGTTAATGGACAAACAAATGTGAATCCCACCAGGAAAAGAAGAAGGGCATCTTAATGTACATGTTTAATTGTTTCATATAAACCATCTAATCTGACTTGAGTTCATGTAATTTAGTTGTTTGAACATGTTTAATTGTTTTATATAAGCAACCAAGTATTTCACTTTTTTATTAATTTATTTTCTGCTTATATTTAGCTTGATTTTAGTGTTTTATACTAAGTTCATGTAATTTAATATAAATTAGTAATTTACATGAACTGAACTAAATATAAATTAGTAATTTACATGAACTAAACTGAACAAGAGCCTTATAAAAATAAAATAAGGAGGTCTTTTAGAGCGCT
Organism: Cicer judaicum; assembly: GCA_037974835.1. NCBI lineage: Eukaryota > Viridiplantae > Streptophyta > Magnoliopsida > Fabales > Fabaceae > Cicer > Cicer judaicum. Next base: position 1,054,106 of record JBBPBS010000451.1, read on the forward strand.
TATTTGAAAAAGCGCTGTAAAAGGCTTTTAAACAAAAAAAAACAATCATATAACATAAGAAAACAAGGAGGTCTTTTACAGCGTTTATTCTACAAGCGATGTAAAAGAGCCTTTTAAAAATCAACTAAGGAGGTCTTTTAGAGCGCTTATTTGAAAAAACTCTGTAAAAGACCTTTTAAAAAAATAGTCAAATAACAAAAGAAAACAAGGAGGTCTTTTACAACGCTTATTCTACAAGCGCTGTAAATGAGCCTTTTAAAAATAAAATAAGGAGGCCTTTTAGAGTGCTTATTTGAAAAAGCGTTGTAAAAGACTTTTAAAAAAACAATCATTTAACATAAGAAAACAAAGAGGTCTTTTACAGCACTTTTCCCATAAGCGCTGTAAAAAACCTTTTAAAAATAAAAAAAAGTAGACCTTTTAGAGCGCTTTTCCAACAAGCGGTAAAAGACTTAGTTGTTTTAGAGCACTTTTCCAACAAGCATTAATGAAAGGCTTCTAAAAAAGCATTGTAATAGGGTTTTATATATAGCAGTAAATCGCTTCAGTTTCCTTTTCATTACGTAAACTTCAATATCATCTCCTCTTCATCGTTCTTCTCTTCCTTTGTGAACCCTATCATCTCTTCCATTACGAACCATATTTCCATGGTCATCTCTACTTGTTTGAACCATATTTCCATCCACGATCATCTCTCTCATTACACACCATTTCTTTTCATTGAAATACGTAACCCTCATTACGTATTTCTTCGAACCATATTTATGTGAACCGTATTTCTGTGAACCCTCATTTATGCGCATTACATATTTCTTCGAACCCTCACTATTCAGTTATTGATGTTATTAATTTTTTGTTATTACTAAAATAAATGTTGAACTTATACTGATACGTACTTAGACTACTGCATATTGAACTTGTTGAAGTTATACTGAACTGCATGTTGAACTTGTTGTAGATAAATGGATACCACCAAAGATTTAGATTGTCAAAATGAGGAAGTTGTCAACACTAAGACTTCAGTATTAGTAGCTAGTGCTATCATTTTAGACTTAATAGTGGATTAAGCCAATATCGTTCGTTTCTTCGATTTCCATGATACAACACCACCGATTATACTAAAAAAAATAGCCACTGGTTGCTTTGGAGTCATCTGATAAGGTGTTCCGTTCAGCATCGTTGTATCCTTCAAAGAAGGCATAAAACCTTTGATAATGTAATCCGAGACTCATAGTCCTTTTAAGGTATCTCATGACCCTTTCGATAACGTGCCAATGCTCCATATTAGGTCTACTAGTAAGCCTGCACAACAATCCCACGACGTAGGCTATGTCGGGTCTAGTACAATCAGTGGCATACCTAAGGCTGCCAATGATGCTCGTATATTCAGTTTTTCTAACACCTTCACCAGTGTTCTTGAAAAGTTTCATACTTATATCATATGGTGTGCAAGCAGATTTATAATCAAAACATTTTTATTTCTTTAGTATTGTTTCAACATAGTGAGACTGATCCAAAGAAATTTCATTTTCTGAGCTAGTAATCTTAATTTCAAGGATTACATTCGTTTCTCCGAGGTCTTTCATATCATAGTTGTTACACAACAATGATTTCACAATTTTTACAACATGAATGTTTGAATCAAATATGAGTATGTCGTCTACATAGAGACATATGATAGTGCAAATGCCATTTTCATATTTGTAGTAAATACATTTGTCACTTTCATTCACTTTAAACTCGTTTGATTTAATCAAGTTATCAAACTTTTCATGTCATTTCTTAGGAGCTTGTTTAAGACCATATAGAGATTTATCTAAATTACAGACCTTGTCTTCTTGTCCATGAATTACAAAACTTTTAGGTTGTTCCATATAAATTTCTTCTTCTAGGGCACCATTTAAAAATGTTGTTTTAACATACATCTAGTGTATCACTAGGTTATGAATAGCCTCAAGTGATATAAGCACCCTAATGGATGTTAGTCTAGTGACTGGTAAAAAAATTTCGAAGAAATCTATATTTTCTTTTTGTCTAAAACCTTTGGCTACAAAGCGTGCCTTGTACTTATCAATAGATCCATCGGGTTTTAGTTTCTTTTTCAAAATTCATTTACAACCTATTGGTTTGCAATCTGGAGGGAAGTCTGTTAAATTCCAGGTCTTGTTAGACTCTAAACAATCCATTTAATCGTTTATAGCTTCTTGCCATAGATCTGCATCCAATGATGTTAGAGCTTCTTTAATATTTGCAGGATTCTCTTTTAAATTATAGGCCATATATTCTGGTCCATAATCTTTAGCAACTCTAACTTTCTTACTTCTTCGAGTTTCTATTTCACCTTGTTTGCTGCTTTCAGTGTTTCTTGTAACAGGAACGTAACTTGGTTCGCTGCCCCCACTATTTCTCCATTTTATAGGGAATTTATTTTCATAGAAGTCAACATCATTTGACTCTATGATCACTTTTGTATTTAGGTCATAAAACATATACGCTTTGTTCTTTACTGTATACCTAATGAATTTTCATTCATAGGTTCTACTGGCGAGTTTAATTCGCTCGGGATCGGGGATTCTAACATAAATAAGAGAACCCCATATTTGAAAATAAGACAAGTTCGATTGTCTTTTTTTCACTATATCATAAGGAGATGTTTATGTTTTTAGATTTAAGAACTCTATTCAAATATAACAAATAAGCAATATATTTTTTGCTCACCAATTAGATGGAACAATATAGTTATGCATACTAACAACAACTAGTTCAATAAGAGTTCTATTCCTTTTTTTTTTTCTCTTCAAATTTACCATTCACTCCAAGCAATTATGATGCAGTTGTTCCACATATAATTCCTGACAATTTATAAAAATTATTTAAACAAACTAGAATCATACTTGAAACCTTTTAATCTTTCTACTAAATTGATATTCAATTTCAGTTACAAAGATTCTTAACATGTCAAACGTTTCATTTTTATTTTTCATTTCTTATTAACCTCTCATCAAGATCACATATATCAAAGTGTAATAAATCTAAGGACTCAGACTCTCTAACAATAAATTTATGTGAACTCTTTATTATTTTAGTTTGACTACAAAAATCACATTTTTCAAAATCATTTAACAATAACATTGGAATTAAACCTAAGTTACTTAATTTTGAAATCAAATGTGTTCACATAACATAGTATAGCATGTCAAAAATTAAAATCACACAACATGTACGCAAAAAGATACATTTTATTGATTTCAACAATCAAACATAAAGAGACATATTAAATTTCAACACTTAATTTAAATATGTCATGAGTGACGTACCTTAATAGATAATCCCATGAGCTATCTTCTGACGGGAGTGTGCCTCCACGGATCTATCATCAGTCATCTATTACTCTAGGTAGCAGCTCACTACATACTCATTTAGAGAATCCCAAATATTTCTACCAGTATTGCTGGAACTTTAGTAGTTATACAGATCATCAGCAAGTCCATTAAGAATATATAATTCTTATCATTATTTTCTGATGGGTTAATTCTCCAGCTTTCTTATCCTTTTCGGTTTGCTTTAAACTAAAACAATTTATTGAAACTAGAGGCAACATAGCCAAATCCAGTAATATCTTCGATTGACATAGTAGAAAGAAACGTCTTCAAATTGTTGGATTTTGAGTTTCAAAAACTATTTAAAATCACAATTTATGTCACCGAAGATATTACTAGGTTGAGTCGCGGACTAGGTCGCTCTCTTTAAGACATTTCGCGGCACTGTCCCAATTGTCCAAGACAGATTATCAACCACGAAGTCCCCAAGATAAAACAGTCCAGATCACTATATCGGAGTTCTATTGCACTGTAGAAAACCGTTCTAGAATTACACTCTCAATATGGCGCTTAAAGCCACTCTTAATATGAAGATTAAAGTCATTCGCAATATGGTACTATAACCACTCATAACTGCGGCATTACAACCGCTCTAGAAAAGAAAGGGACTACGGCATAACGACCACTCTAAAAACCAAAGGGACTGCGGCATAACAACCTCCCTAAAAAGCGAAGGAACTGCGGCATAACGATCGCTCCAAAAAACCAGAAAGGACTACAGCATAATAACTGCTCAAAAAATCGAAAGGGACTGCGGCATAATAACCGCTCTAAAACCCAGAAGGGACTGCGGCACAATAACCACTCTATAAACTAGAAGAGACATAAAGAAAGGGGAGAAGTGGCTCAAAATTTAGCGAACAAAATTTAAGAAGGAGAAAAGAGAAAGTTGGGAAAAACATTCAACTTTTGTGTACTGTTAACAATAGTTTGAAGCTCGTTATATAGTGATGGAAGTAAAGTCGCATTTATTTTCTAACCAATGTGGGACTTTAGTATAGATTTGAAACTACTCAAAATATTAGAGTTCTCAAATGTGGGATTTCAAAAAAAAAATTTCCAATGTAAGACCTGAATTTTAGAAAACAAGTTTCTTTCCACTTAAATTCACAAAAAATATTTCTATGTAATGTAGGACTTTAACAAATTATTAAATTCACATAATAACATACTTATGTTCCAACAGTAACAAAGGGAAAAGACTGAGATATAATGAAAGCGGGAAATTGAAAAGAGTAGATAGAAAACGAAGAGAGTGAGAGCGATCGATTGAGAGCTTTCGTTTCGATGGTTGCTTAGCAATAACGTTGTTCTTGATTGTGTTGAGAGAAAAAGAACAAACACATATATTTGTTGGAGTTATTCGCGGGTTGAGGTGGTTTCTATTATTTTTATTTTTAATATATTATTATTGGCTACTTGAGGAGGCTAAAATTGTGTTTCTGTATACAAATATAGCCGTTAAAGCTTATTAATAAATAATCATTGTATTTATGTTATTTTATTTCTTTATCGATATATTATGGCATTGACTGGAAAAAGTTTTCTTTTTGTAGTATTTAATGACTAACATTGTTAGTTTTTTAAAGAAGTAGAAAAAAATATTTTAAGTTTACATGTACAATTAGTTTTTATTGCATGAAAACAAATTGATATTAGTATCTCTAAAAAAAATTGTTTTAGTTTATTTATTTGAAAAATAATAAAAAAAATGATAAAAAATGATCTTTTTAAAGGACTAAATCAAAATTTGGTTGCACTTCACAAAGATTTAAACATTTTTTTATTTAAATATGATTTTAGTCCTTGCAGTTATAATATTTTAGTCTTTATTAGTATTTTTATTTGGATTCAATCCTTGTAAATTAAAAAATAATTTTTTTAGTCCTTGATGATATACGTTATTCAATAAAATCATGCCCCATCGCTTTGATAATCTTACATCTATTGATTTTGGTAAGTCATAAGATCTTTTGGTTAATATATCAAGTCAAACTCTTATAAAGTCATCACTTTGATATGAAGTCTACGCTCTAGAAAACACTTTGTGTTAGTTCAAACACAAACTAGAACTAATGTAAATCAACCTAATAGTGACAACAACTATTTAACCTATTAGAGGTATAACAATACTTATGAACCTCAATAGCTTGACCATACTAAGCTAGAAGGTTGAGATGACTTGAACACAATCAAGTTGACTATAAGGTGTTCATTGAACTTTTGTTTCTAATGGTTACAACTTGGAGAGACTAAAGAAGAATACTCAAAGCTTGAAGAGGTATAATAAACAATACTTGTATGCTATCATTGAAATGGTAGATTAACTCATCGACTATACTAAGACAAAATCTATTTATTAAGGGAGGACTTTCCCTATGTGTTACTCTAATATAGTTATTTATGGTTCAACTTCATGTTACTAATCTTGCTCTATAATCATAAGTTGAATGGTATGATAAAGAACATATTTTTGGTTAAGCAATCGAAGTGTTTTTCAAAAATGTCAAAACACAATTTAAACCTCATATTTCTTGTGTTTTCTACCACCTTCACATGATATCAGATCTCTGTCTCTTGATTGAGCCATTTACCATGTAAGAGTAAAAATTATTTATTGTTGGAAATACTAGTGAAGTAGTCTGAATTAGAGTCTGGTTTTGGATCACTTCTTATCTCAACAATTTCTTAAAATGTTCGTTTTTTATTTTCTTTCAAAAATAGATAAAAACACATTAGTAAAACATTCATTTATCAAATGACAATTTCATCTTCTTTCCAATTTATTTTCTTGAAAAAGTGTGTTTTAAGATTAAAAGTATTTGTCTTAAATTTTATTCTTATGAATCACTCTTCAACAAAATTTTGAGTAGTAAAACAAAATCTCTATATTGAGATAAGAGAATGTTGAAAGAGAATAATAGAAATTAAAAAGGTTTTTTATTGTGTCCTTTGAAATAGAGTAAAACATCTCAAAGTTATATCTATATGAGAGACATTATCTTAGATTAAATTTATCTAAGAAAATAATTTATCATGTGATTAAGTTTTTAATAGTAGATTGAAACTCCCTTATACGTCTCATTCTTAAAATATTTTCTTAAACATGTTCTTAAAATTTTCTCAATTTTATTATGTTTTTTGGTTGTGGTTATTGAAAATTTTCAATAAAAAACTAGACAAAACTCTTATGCTTCAATTAGGCATAGTGAGTTAATTAGAGAGAAGAGTCGTTGTGCAAATAATGAAATTTGTCTTCTAATAGAAAGAAGTATTAGTTGATACAACATAATTGTTAGTGCAAAGTTGTGGAAACATTATAATACATTTCAACAATGAATCTAACCAAACTGGGAGAAGTTTACTAAAACTTCAATGATCTATAATGTATGTTCATATGTGCAGGTAACCTTTTAGGAGAAATGGTCAATAATGCAACCTTTCACTCAAAACTATATTATTGGAAGTTTAACTAACAACATGTTGAAGTTTTGCAACATAACATAGGTTGGAGGAAACACACAAACCTCCTTGGTTAAAATTAAGTCAAAATCTAACAATGCTTAAAAATGGAAGATCAAACATAATGAATCATTTGATCATCATCCTCTAGGAAGAAGTAGGCATGAGCTTAAGGTCGGAGTAAGCTGAACATTCATTATTCTAATGGAACAAATATCTTTATTTGATCTGATCCATAGGTGATGTATTTGAAATAATTATGAAATATGATTATCCTAAAAGAAGTCTGAACTACAAGTAAAGGACCAAAACTCTGTTTTGGAAGATCATCATCTTATCTCACTACTAGAGAAATTTGTACAATAAATGAATTTAAATATCTCATTATCTGGTCAAACTCATAGACATATCATAACCTAAAATGAGCACTCTTCAACGTTCCTCTGACTACAACATCTGAAGTCATTCCTCTATCAGCTCACATATACGAAATAAAAGCACTAGAATAAAGGATTGCATTTGTTGATTTAGAAGAAAGAATGATGAAAACCAAGGTAACTCTGCATCTATTTAAAAGATCATCTTAAAGAAAAGTTAGAAAAACTCTAGTAAAACGTAAGGACAATTTTGCTAAATCAACCTTGTTTGTCATTGGTCAAGTACTGTGCAATTAATTTCGTTATTCTATGTGTACTTATTTTTCTTACCTTATATACATATTTTATATGTGTGTTTGTGTTTTCTTTTTTATCTTATGTGGATCTATAGAGTTTCTTTTGTCTTTGGTCCATGTTGTCATGTCCTTTTTTGTATCACATGATTTCTTTATTTTAAAAATTGTTCTTTGTTCATCTCTCTTTAAAACCTAAGTTTTGATTACCTTTTTTTTCTATGATTATTTATACTTCTCTTATTTGTAGTGTTTTTTCAAAAAAATCACCTTTTACGTTTAAAATAGTTCTCTCCCAACCAAAATCCTTTTTCATCCAAAACGTTTTAACTTAAATCCCTAGAGGAAAAAATAACTCCATATCTCATCCTTTATTGATTCTTCATCTTCCTACATTGTACTCTCCTAAAGACTTTAAAATTTTCCTAAAATATGAATTCTTCAACTTCAGTGTTGAAGAGTTCAGAAAGTTTGAAATTGTTATGTTTGTGAACTATGGTCAACAAGATGGATTATACTAGGAGACTCACAAAATTCATTCAAAGGTTCACTCTTGGAACTCTTGGGTGTCAATGTCTCATTCTTCATTAAGTACCTTCAGTACAAAGAGGAAGTAAGAAACAGAGTATTAAAAAGGCATGTGTCTCATTTTATTTGAAAGTAATGACGAAGAAGGGGTATATCATCTATAATCCTATCAGATATTTATCTTTGAAAGATTATATCTCCAATTCAATATTTATAGAAAGTCCCCTAAGACAAGTAAAAAATAATTAGGGTAAAGGGAAGATTAAACCATTTATTTTTCTATAGTTACGTTTGACAATTCAAAAGTTAGGATCTTGAATTAGTGATTCAAATGTAATATGTAATATAAATTTATGGATCTAGTTTAGATATCCTTAGGAAGACCTGATGATCCTTTTTTTTCTTTCTTTTTTAGCTCTTTTTAATAAGTATTGCAGTTGTAATGTAATATATTTGTTACAAGTGTAATATATGAATCGAATATATGTTATCTTGTTTTTATCCTTTATTTATGTCCTTCCTTTTTTCCTTTGTTTTGTTTCTATGTCGTTGTTTACCTTCTACACATGTTCTTCTTCCAATTTTAACTTTTTTAGTTTTTTAAATTTTTGTTTTTTTTTCTCTCTTTAAAAATAATTTATTAACTTCTTCTCCGTCCACACCTCGTCATCTCCTTCCATAAATTGTCTCAAGCTTTTAAATTGTCCTTTGTGTCTTAAAGTGTTTGTCAAACTCTAGGTCCATTCTTTATCTCACTCTTCATTTTCTTCCACGACCTCATCACTACATCGCCTTTTTCCAAAATGTTTTCATTTCCTTTCTCGAGAAATTTTTCTATTTATACCTCATATATTTTCAATTCCCTACTTGCGTTCCTTTTATCATATCTCAACTTCCCGCATTTTCTTTTTGTTCACCTTTTACCTTTCTTAATCTCATCTGCAATAGATTTCGGTTTGTCCTCTGGTACTAAAAGGAAGTCACGTTCCTCTTCAAAGAAGAAGGAAATCCCACCATTTGAATTTGCCTTGATGATGGGAAACATTCTTCTTGAACAACTATAACCTCTAATTGCTATACAATAAGTTTTGTGCATGACTGCATGTTGCAATTTCTAAAATTTCACCATTTTTAATAATGACAAAGAGAAAAGATTATTTATGTGCTTAAATCATATACATCTTTATGTAGCGTTTGCATATGATCTACACTTGTTTGTTGTATCAGCATTTAAGTATCATTTGGCATAACACTTATGACAAGTACATTCATTTCACCCTTGTTTTAAAAGACTTAACACCCTCTAAAAATATGGTTGTTCCATTAGGCTTAACATTCTAGGAAGAACAATAATTCAAAAACTTTACATATTGAGAATTGTTAAATGTTAAGTAATAAGTTTCATAAGAATACAAAAACTTAACATCCAAAAAAATATGTGAAGTCTTTTTGGAAAGAAAATTGTTCAATAATTATAAAGTTATTTGTTATGATTAAAAAATTATAGATTGTTAGCCCGAAAATAGCACAAAATATGTTGAATAAAGTAATTTTACAAATAATAATAATAAACACTCAACAAATCCAACAGTTTTTAATAAAATTAAAATATAAATTCGTCGCCACGTCTTTATATTTTTATTTTATTAAGTACAAAAAATATATAATCATAATTATTTTAAAATTTAAACTATAAAAAATGTCATCGCATCTCTATTTTACAATATCATTAAAATAATATTCAACAAATAATATATAATATATGTACATAATATAATTTATTTAATATCGTAAAATCTTATGATGTGCTGACGAAAATTTAACATGCAATTAATATTTTAATTAAATTTTATATTTAGTCCTCTATATTTATTTTAGGTTTCATTTTGGTATCATAAATTTTAAAAAGTTTATATATGTCTCTTAGGTCGGTCCCCTGTATATATTGAATATATTATACATATGAATATGCATATATCAATCTAAAAATATGTTGACACTTGTCGTCTAGTGCTTGGTGTATTAACGCCTCTTCGAGAATTTTTTCTCCCCAACGGAAGTAGCCCCTAACACCTCTTTTGTAGTCAACCAAATTTTAAGCTTGATAATAACAATGTAAAAGCTCTTACTCAGCAGGCTACTAAAGACTAGGTGCGGCACGCTCTCAACCATATACATCCATAGAAATCCCCTACATTGGATCGATTCCAAAGAATGTTTTTCAGGAATTATTGGCACATTCTTGAGGATGATATTTGCAGTTTGATATGCTAGGCTTCCAATACAGGTTTCTTTAACCCTTCAATGGCTGAAACTCTTGTCTGTTTAATTCCTAAAGTGGATTTCCCTAAGCATTTTAAGAAGTTCAGACATATTACCTTGTAACACTATTTACAAGCTAATAACTAAGGCGTTGGTAAATAGGAATGAGGCCTATATTTGACAGTATAATTGGGTCCTATCAAAACAGGTTTCTGCCATGAAAGGGAGGGAACTAGTGATAATGCTATTATACCTCAAGAGATCATCCACTCCATGAAAATATTTAAAGCTAAAAAGGGTGGTGTTGCTTACAAGATAGACTTGGAGAAGGCTTATGACCATTTGGATTGGAACTACCTATTCCGGTCTCTAACCATGGGCCTAGATTTTTTCTTCATTTTTCCTTGCAGATGAGTACTCTTTTTCTCAAAGGTAGCTAGTGCTCAAGGAAGATTAATGGCTAACATGTTCAATAGTTTCAACGTAGCCTCTAGTTTCACTAGTAGAAATTTACCTTTTTAAGTCGGTTAAAATGTACATTTTAAGTCAGTTCCGTGTCTGAGTTAACAGTAAACGACTTAATAAACACGTTATTTTTTAAGTCGGTTAAGGTGAACCGACTTAACAGAGCTTCGTCCTTTTAAGTCGGTTCAACTTAACCAACTTAAATATTCGTGTTTATTAAGTCGTTTGCTGTTAAATCGGACACGTAACTGACTTAAAATGTATATTTTAACCGACTTAACAGAGCTTCGTCCTTTTAAGTCAGTTCAACTTAACCGACTTAAACATCATAAATTCAGTTCAACAACTCATCTTTTTAAGTCGGTTCTTTTGATCAACAGACTTAATAGATAGAGTTAAAATATATTTTTTTTTTATAATAATTTTATCATTTGTTTATGCTCCTACTCCTTACATACATAAATACAATATTCCATATTAAATTTCAAATTAAAATTTTGTACTTTTAACCACAATTTTATATAGCTATATAATAGCCAAAATATACCGTAATAGAAGTTCATACAAAATATAGAGTACAAAGAATGTCTATCATTTCTGATTGCTCTTGGCAAGATGAAAAATCATTTAGATGTCAATTAATAAAATTACAAAATCACATTTAGCAATATTCAATAGATATATATATTCAAGCATCGTCATTTTCTGCAATTAATTCCAAAATAAAATCCACACAACGTTCTTGAACTTCTTTAATTTGATCCGGATGAAATGATCTCGAGTCGTCAAATATCTGGAAAAAAAACTCAATGAATAACAACATATAATTTTTTATCATACGAACATACAAAAACACAATCAATAACAACTTTTAAGAAATTTACGTACTTGCATCCATGAATCAACAATACCAGCTGTTACAATGTTCAACATATGTAACATGACATAATAGCCACACTCATAATTTGAAGCTTGTCTTTGACTCTAAAATTGAAATAAAAAAATGTTAAATGCATAAAATTTGTATAATATTATAAATAAAGTTTTTATTTTTAAACAACTTACTATAGGAAAACTCCATGTTATATTCAATTTTCTCTATTATAAACGATGGCTATAATAGAAAATACTTACTTTATGAGATAAGGTGCTAGGTAACAAGTTCATTTTTCCTCGTACAACTTCTTTTGAATGTGGACTTCAGCATTAGTTGAATCATTTTCACTTTGGATGAAACATGGATCAATGAATCCATACACTTCACTCTTTCCTAAGTCAATACAACGACGATGTAGATACCTAAGATATGAAACTTAATTTTCATTATAAATGAAATTCATAACTTGGCAAAATTTACAAATTTAAAAATAAAACATACTTACGTTAGCAAAACTTGTAAAATGGTGATGCATATCTCTTCTTTACCCATACACAACTCTATAACATCTTTCAATGGAAGGAAAAAAAAACTAGTTCCACCATGTTCCAACTTAAATTCTAAAGGCTTTGACATTTTCATTGTCATTACCATCAATTGTTCAACATAATTTAGTTGAAAGTTTTGTCTTTTTGGTGGAATATCATTTTTCTTTGATACCTCAACAGCCTAAACCATTCAAATATTATATTAGCCAACATAATTAAAAGGACTCAAATATTTAAGTACATAAAAAAAATTATGTGTAATGAATACCTTATTAGAAACAGGTTGCAAGAGTCTTTTTGGCCATTGAATAAAATTGTTGGGGGCTTGACCAACTGTTGACACCTCATCAGTGGGCATAGGTACTTGAGCATTTGCATCTAGCACCTTCGTAACCACAACCCTCACCATATCATTATTTAGAAGTTGATTGTGTATAGTGGGTCCTAACTTGTACACATCAACATATGCCACAATATGAGTATGTCTATCAACATATAATTCACAATGATCTGGGATATCGTCCTCTTCATCTAGTATAGGTGGCACACCAGAACAACTACCTTTTGTGCTTGCATGTAAAGTGGTATTAGGAGAGCCAATTGGGAAATTATTGTTTTGTTTAGAGAAAGCCATAGATGATATATCTTGCATCACTTGCTCTCTAATCACCTTAGTAAGCTCTGCTTTTATGATCTCTATTTGGTCGCTACTCATAATAGGTGAAGTAGAGGATGGACGAGAATGTGATCCAAAGTATTGGCGAATCCCCACACCTCTACCAACTGCCCGAACACGACCAGGGTGTTCTGGTCGCCCAATAGCTTCCGACAAAATATCTTGACGTCCTTTTGGATGGAAGTTTCCTTGAGATGTTTGTTCAACGAGCGAATCCTAAAACATACAATTTAATATATATATATATATATTAGACCTGCTATGCATAAATATGTATTTAAGAAATTAGAATTATATATATATATATATATTTACTTACAATTTTTTCAACAATAAGACGTGTTTCTTCTGATGTGTACTCTCCTGATGGTGTTTGTTAGGCTCTCTTCCACATCTCATGGCGCGATGGTGGAGATGGAGGTGAAACTTCTGAATCTCCAGCTGGTTTTTGTCTTTCTTTTAATTTCTCTTGAATCATTTTCTTCTCTAGCAATGCATATCCCCCACGAGATAATTTGTGGGGGTACTTATTAAAGATTGAATCATTTGTGCCTTCTTTCTTTTCTCCTATTGTAAATAACAGACCAATTAAATACAATACTAAAATATTAGAAAGAACAATCAAATCATATATACAACTAACCTGAAAAGAAGGATCCTCTCTCGTCTTAATGAACGCTTGCCATATTTCATCATCAATAAAAGGATATACATCAACAGGAGATTTATGACTCAGGTCCCAATTATTTAAGTATCTCCTTGTTAATGTAGCTTTAAATGCCCTCCAACGTTCACCCATATATTGAAAACATTTCTTTTTAATAAATTCATTATTAGGAACATTCCATTTTTCCTACATTATACAACAAATATAATAGTTAGTGTACAACAATACTATAATTAAGTATAATAATAACAAAGATAATTAAAATTACATCGATTGTTGCCCAAATTTTTTTCTTTACGTCTTCATGTACTTCATCCCATTCATTGGTTAAAATACTGACTTTGTCTCGAGCAAGGGAAGCCACATGACCAATGAAAGCTTTCCTGTTATCACCTATAGGCAGTCTAGTTGATTGATCAAAATCAATTGATAACTTATCACCATCCTTACACTTTTGCAACAACTTTGTCATCCGTGTACCGCGTCTACTCTTTTTTTGGGTAGAGTTAGAATCTGATCCATTTTGTGAAGAAGCTGAGGGATCACCCATGTGTCTCTGTTTAAAAAATATATAATTATGGTTAGTAACAATTCAAAATTCAAAATAATGAATAAATAACATGACGTTATAGATAAATTATCATATAAGGATGACACTATTGCAAGTAAAAAATTATAAACAAAGCAAAGTTTATACAAAACTATGATATTGTACCGCTTTATTTCCTAAAATTGTCATGTTTGAATATTCTCCCATATCCCTTCTTGATGATCATCACGAGTGGCATACACATCGTCCTCTATATTTTCCACAATGAAACTAGGTATTTGTTGTGAAAAAGAAGGAGTCTCATAAATATCTGGTAGTGAACTTAGACTTTCATCGTGTCCATACATGTTTTTTCCTTGGAGAACCACTTACCACTTTTTGTTAGAAGGGTCACTAACATAAAAAACTTGTCTTGCTTGAGATGCCATAATAAATGGCTCATCCTTATAAGCTACTTTTTCAAGGTCTACCAATGTAAAACCAAATTCATCAATTTTAACCCCATTGTTTATGTCAATCCATTTACATTTAAAAACAGGAACTTTAAACTTAATAAAATCAACATCCCAAATCTCTTCAATGATCCCAAAGTAAGATATTGATGCCACAACACGATTTTTATCTTTTGAACTTGAAAAGTGCATTGACTCAGCAACAACCATAACTCCACTATTTTGCACTGTACTTTTGTCATCTTGACCCTTTGTATAGAAGGTAAAATTATTTATATCGTAGCCGGTCCAAGTTATGACATCAAAATTAGGCCCATCTGCTAGCCATTTTAATGTAACAGGACATGTATTATCTATTAAAATGGTTTCTTTAAACCACTTTAAGAAAGTCTTGTTATGCTCATTCAACAACCATTTTTCATTCATCCGAGGATTTTTTTCCTTGACAATATTTTTGTGAGTAGAAAGGTAAGGTTGAACCTCTTCAGTATTATTCA
Organism: Cicer judaicum; assembly: GCA_037974835.1. Classification (NCBI taxonomy): domain Eukaryota; kingdom Viridiplantae; phylum Streptophyta; class Magnoliopsida; order Fabales; family Fabaceae; genus Cicer; species Cicer judaicum. The sequence continues at coordinate 1,069,140 of JBBPBS010000451.1, forward strand.
ATATATACAAATGTGCTTGAAGTAATTCCTCACGCCTCATGCTCTTAATTTTTAAACCTCGTATGCCCTTACCTGTGCAACTATCCTCATGATGAGACTTAGGAACTCCTATAGTATCCGCTTTTGACATATATTCTGAACAAAACTCAATAGCTTCTTCTGCAATGTACCTTTGAACAATAGATGCTTCAGGACGATTTGGATTCTTCACATACCCTTTTAAGATCTTCATGTATCGCTCAATTGGATACATCCACCTTAAATAAACAGGACCACATAATCTAATTTCTCTCACTATATGAACAATTAAGTGAACCATAATGTCAAAAAAAGAAGGAGGAAAATACATCTCCAGTTTGCACAAAATAATAACAGCTTCATTTTCCAACTCATCTAATTTTTTAGGATCAATGACTTTGCTACATATGGCATTGAAGAATAAGCACAACCTAGATAAAACATCTCTCACTTTTTTAGGCAATATTCCACGAATAGCCACTGGTATTAGTTGTTGCATTAATACATGGCAATCATGAGACTTTAAACCAACTAATTTTAGATCTTTCATTGAGATAAGACTCTTTACATTTGAAGAATATCCCGTTGGCATTTTTATGCCCCTTAGAGTCTCACAAAAAAGTATTCTCTCATATTTTGATAAGGTATGACAAGCCGAAGGCAAATACATTCGCTTACCTGATGGTTGTGGAGCTAATTCTTGTCGTATACCTATCTCAACCATATCTAAATGAGCATTCAATCCATCCTTTTTTTTTCCTGGAATGTTGAGAAGTGTTCCAATTACACTATCACACACATTTTTCTCCACATGCATCACATCAATACAATGTCTAACATCTAGACTGGACCAATAAGGAAGATTAAAGAACACAGACCTCTTCTTCCATACATTTTTCCCAACGGATTGTTTTTTATTCTTTCAAAATTTAACATTGACATCCTTCAACCTTTGATAAATTTGCTCTCTAGTTAATGCTTTTGGAGCAATTCGATTCTCTTGATCTCCATTAAATGCTTTTCTCAACCTACGATATGGGTGATTAGGTTTAAGAAATCTTCGATGTCCAACGTAAACAGTCTTCCTTCCGTATTTTAATTGGAGGAAGCATGTGTCTTCTTCACATATAGGACACACTTTATGTCCCTTAACACTATAACCACTCAAGTTTCCATACGCAGGAAAATCATTGATGGTGCAAAATAATATTGCATGCATTTTAAAATAATCACAAGAATAACCATCAAACACTTCAACTCCTTCCTCCCAAAGAATTCTCAAGTCTTCAATCAATGGACTTAGATAAACATCTATGTCATTTCCAGGTTGCCTTGGACGCGAAATCATCATAGATAACATAATGTATTTGCGCTTCATGCAAATTGAAGGAGGTAGATTGTAGATAATTAAGAGAACGGGCCATGAACTATGGTTACTACTTAAGTTACCGTATGGGTTCATTCCATCTGTGGCAAGTCCAAGTGTAAGATTTCTTGGTTCATTCCTGAATTCAGGATACAATTCATCAACTTTCTTCCATTGTAATGAATCAGCTGGATAACGAAGTTGTCCATCACGTTGTCTCTCATCAGCATGCCGTCTAATATTCTTTGCATCATTGGCATTAACGAATAATCGTTTGAACCTTGGAATTATTGGAAGATACCATAACACCTTTGCAGGAGGACCTGTTGTGCTTTTATTGCAATTGGAATCACCATCCTTCACTTTATAGCGTGATAACCCACACACGGGACATTGGTTCAACTCTTCAAACTCATTTCGATATAGTATGCAATTATTAGGGCATGCATGTATTTTCTTATACTCCATACCCATTGGACAAAATATCTTATTTGCATCATAATAACGGTTTGGCAATGTGTTATCTTCAGGAAGCATTTCTTTCAACAACTCAAGCAGTTCCGTGAAGCTTTTGTCTGTCCATCCATTTCTCGCTTTCAAGTTGAACAATCTCAGCACCGCAGATAACCGTGTGAAGTTAGTGCATCCCGAATACAAAGCCTCTTCTTTATCGTTGCACAAACTATCAAAAACATGTGCACGCTGAAAAGACTCTTGTCCAATATCAAGAATCATGTCCTCAAGCCGATTGTCCATATCTTCACGAACTTCTTCTCTTTCTGATACATTTGTCATGTTTAACAAATCACCATGCCATACCCATTTTGTATAAGTTTGGCATATTCCATAACAAATAAGATGATTTCTTATTTCTTCAAACTGTAATTGATTTCCATTTAAACATTTAACACAAGGACAATAAAACTTTCCTTCATTTTTGGGAAGTTTTTTTAAAGCAAATTCTAAAAATTCTTCCACACCTTTCTGATACACTTCACTTAAACGATTAGCATTCATCCAACTACGATCCATAACTACTTCTGTTAAAAATAAATGATAGTAAAGATTAAGATAAAAGATTAAAACTAAAACAATTCACTAAGTTCTAATGACTTGTTTGTATTATTTTTAATGTAATTTAATATTTTTATTTATAATTGATTCCGAAAAAGTAATTTACTAAACTCTAATGACTTATTTGGATTTTCTTTTACTATCAAGACATCATTTTATTAATAGAAAAATAAAATACTATTGCAAAGATGGAGAAATAAATAGATTAAATTCAGCCAAGACCTACCTCATATAATCGAACCATAAATTTATTTACTTATCATAAAAATAAAAAGATTGAAAAAATTCACTTATCATATCTACATAATCGAAGGAAAATAACTAAATGTAAAAATAGTCGGTCATATTAACATATAGGAAATAAAAAAGCTTTAAAGTATTGCATAAGACATAGAGATTTAATGTGCAACATGAAATTCGTGAAATTGCTTAGATTTATTTTTTCATCTAATTTAATAAGAAATGATAGTTATTCTTATTCATAATAAAAAAGTGAAACAATAATACTAATTAAATAGTACAAATAAAAAGGCAAGTAATAATTTAAAAATTGAAAAGATTGTTTATATAGGAGAAATTTAAAATAAAATAAGAAAGACTGTTTATTGTAGAACATATAGCTTACTATTTCGAGAATAAAATTAGAAGTTTAACACATGTTTTACACACAAATGATTAAATGCAATTGGTGTCCTCATTTACTCAAATCTCAAATGTTATCTCTGGAATGCATCAACGCGGCACCGTTTCAAGAGTTCCACATTTTTTAAGTATTTTTCATTTATTAGTACTTCTTATTGTAATTGATTTGAACAAAAATTTGCTTCTAAAATTTCCAGCGATCCCTCCATTCTAAAACAAAAGAACGTTGCAATCCCTCCATTTTAAAACAAACTCACCCTAAAAATATTCATCCCTCCATTCTAAAACAAACTCACCCTAAAAATATTCATGTCTAATGTCTTTAATATATAAAATAAAATACTACGTTTATATGTTTATACCTTACTATCTATATGCTTTCTATATAAAATATTACTGTTCTGCTCCCTATTATGTCCACACACAAATTCTAAAACATGAAATTTCTAAAAAATAAAATATGTAAAATATGTAATTTAATTTGAGAATCAAACCTGTCTTAATGAATTGATGAACGATAAAACGGCAACAGTTGTAAAGTTGAATCCAAGTTGTAGGTGCTTCACGATACAGAGGTTAGGAATAGAAAGAAGAAGTTTAGAGCGCAGATGTTATGGGAGCGGGAAGATAAAACGCTAAGTATTTGGCATCTTTTATTTTTTTTATCCTGCCTTAAATCGGTTATCAATATAACCGCATTAAACAAATTATAAATATTTACAAAATTGCCACCGCCTCATTTTATTAAATGGCATAAATATTTACAAAATTACCACCGCCTCATTTTATTAAATGACGTTTTATCCTTAAGTCGGTTATCAATATAACCGCGTTAGACAAGTGTTAAATATTTACAAAATTGCCACCCCTCATTTTATTAAATGACATAAATATTTACAAAATTGCTACCACCTCATTCTAAACGACCTTTTAACCTTAACTCCGTTATCTATATAACCGCATTAAACAAGTTTTAAATATTTACAAAATTGCCACCGCCTTATTTTATTAAATGGCATTTTATCTTTAAGTCGGTTATCAATATAACCGCGTTAAATAAAATGGGATATATTAATTCTTTAAGTCGATTGTCAATCTAACCGTGTTAATAATATTTTTAAATATTTACAAAAGTGCCACCGCCTCATTTTGTTAACTAGTTTATATGGACAACCGACTTAAATATACCTCTGCTTCATTTGTTTAGTCTGGTGGCACATAACCGAGTTAAATCTGCTGAATTAAAAACTCTATTTTCTACTAGTGTTTGAAGATAAATTGTGACAAGTCAAGAACATTTTTCATTCGGCATGAATGCCTAAAAGGAAAATTGACAAGCTAATTGCCATGTTTTCTTTCAAAAGTACAAACTCTCTAGGGAAATACCTTGGATTCCCCATGAATCATGATATCCGGCAAAGTGACCAAGGAAGACCTCAATTTCATTGTGCAATAGCTCATTGGTAGATTGAATATTTTGAAGAATAAGCTTTTAATAATGCCAATAAGAATGGCTCTGGCCCAATTTGTGCAGAATTCCATTCCTACCTACTATATGCAAATTAATTGGATTCCACCATCTCAATATGTGCTCAAGTTGATCCACAAACTAGACACTTTATTTGGAAAGGAAGTGCAAATAAAGGTATTCATCTAGTTGGCTGAAATCCAATAACTCAGCCAAGAAAATATGGAGAACTGGGACAAGTATTTGCATCCACGCTCCTCCTTGAAGTCCTTAGGTCGTATGGATCCCCCATTTGTAATGCAATTTCTAAGGAAAGAATGGTCTTGTAGGATGGTTATTTATTGCTATAGGATTGATGATGGTGGCTTAAGTAGAACCAAAGAATGTAACCTCATTCAATGTTATTCAGATTCGAAAGTCATCATTGACCTTTTGATGGAGCATATCGTTGACACTCTTAAGCATCCGTGATAGATAATACAAAATGGTAGAAAATACAATCTATTATCTATTATATATATTTAAAACAGACTCCCGACCACCTCACCTCCGAATGCCACCTCACCCCCTCGAATGCCACCTATACAAATATTTCCCACATCAGCCAAAAAGCTGATGTTGACCTCTCATCCTTTCTCCCCTCTCAATCATACTCTCACACTCTCAATACCACAATTTCTTTCATACCTCCAAAATCTATTTGATAATATTATTTTATAATAAATTTATATTTTATAAAATTATTTTACAATTATTTATAATTTATAAATTATTTTAAATTTGATAATAATATATAATTTATATTATCATCAAATTATTTTATAAGTTATTTTATAATAAATTTATAAATTATTTTATAATATTATTAGTCATTTACCAATAGTAATAATTTATATAATTAATCATTAAATTCAATATCCATTAATCACTTCTAAATATCAACATAAATGCTCTTTATTTAATCCTCTTTTTATGGACAATTATATTATTCCACTTATGGTGATTATGGTGGGTAATGATTTTATACGTTAAAAATTTAATTACTCATTAATATCAATCCATTTATAATTTCTTTCCGTCAATCTATTTTTTTAGTAATATTTTATAAAATAAAAATATATTTTCTATTTGACAGAAAATACATTTATTAAAAATAATCATAAAATACGAATATATGAAAAATTATTAAAAAAGTTGCTTCCAATTAT